>PVIJ01011351.1:0-55138 GCA_004024925.1 Scalopus aquaticus
CCCACCCCCACCCCCCCACCGCGGAGTGTCTCTCTCCCACCCGGCCTCCTTATAGTCCTGTTATAAGTGAAACCATTCGATATTTTTCTTTTTCTTTCTGGCTTATTTCACTGAGTATGAGTCCCTCTAATTCCATGCATGTCACTGCAAATTGCATGTGTTTTTCTTCTTTCCATGCTGAATAGTATTCCATTGTGTATACGTACCACATCTTCTGGATCCAATCACTCATTGCGGCACTATTCTCAATAGCAAAGGTATGGAAGCAACCCAGATATTCTGTGAACATTTCTAATGAAACTTCCTGTACTGTATTAAGTGTGCATTGGTTCCTGCTATTGACTTTCTCTTTCACATCTACCTATTTCCTCTACTCTTTCGGGCTACTTACACTGGGCCTTTCCTGAAGTTTCTTTACTGCATTGTTTTGTTTTATTTTTAAATAGCATAATATATTTTACAGCAAATGTGTCACAAATGACTATTAAGCATATGTTATCAGGAAGTATGCATACCAGTTCACACATGGAAGAATATTTTCCTCCTTTGTATATTATTTTTTTCTAACATTTAAATTGTGAACTTTTGACCAAAATAACACCCCTTACTCTCCTTCTTATCCCCTTTGAAAAAGTAATAATTATCATGAGTATTCATGCTATCAACCTAGTAGTACTTGAGTTCTACCATATATCAAGATTTACAGATAAATACAAATTCATTAAACAACAGCTCTGACTTCTGCCTTTGATTTATCCTCAGGGTGTTTATAATCTAAATGACACACACCATCTATTAAATTAGAAATACAAGAGAACTTAAATAATATTAAACCCATAAAGATCGGGGGGAAACACTACAGGACACTAAAGACTATTGAAATAATACAATAAAAAATATGATGTAATTTAAGAAAGTTATGAAAGTATTTTTATTTATGGGCTATTTTCTAAGTACTTAAGGGGATGGTGATATTTCAACTCAGTTTGAAGAAGATTTGTTAATAGACAAAGTTGAATGGTTATATATTTGTTTGACGTGTCTTTTCTAGACTTATTTTGTAAAATTTTCAGTTATTTTAACAGTACCAAAAATCCAAGAATCAATAAATTGCTGATATTTTAGATGAAAATGACCAATTCATTTACAAAGCTCTATTGAAGATTCTACTTTAGAATTCATCAGTGTATCTCCTCTAGCAGCAATATCTATAAATTAAATATAAACTGGATCTTATATTACAGTATCAAACAAGATTTTTCTTCACAAATTTGAAGTGTTTTCTATTATATTTTGAAATAATCTTTGACTCCCTTTCTTCATCGGTAATATAATCTATAACCAACACTTTTTAAAAAATATATATGTAATTGTTCATTTTTGTACACAGTATGCTTGTATGCTTTCTCCTTTCAGCACTATTTACAATAAGATATGGAAACAACCCAAATGCGCAAAAATAGATGACTGGACTAAGATGTGGTCTATATACACAATGGAATACTATTCAGCAATCAAAAAAGATAAGCTCATGCCATTCACAGCAACATGGATGGAGCTAGAAGGGATTATGTTCAGTGAAATAAGCCAGAAGGAAAAATATCTGATGGTTTCATTTTAGGAGGAATACAGGGGAACCAAATAAAGGATCTGACCAAGACTATTAGAATTTTCAACAGATACTTTTTCATTTACTAAAGGCTTGATAGTGGTTTTCTATTTTTAATAGTAAACCAAAACTTTTACTTCTCCTTACTTTCTTGATCCACCGAATTTTAACCAGCAATCTTTCCAACCTTATAGTCTGTGACTATAAACATGCAACCTTCATTCTATTGTACTCAGGCAAAATATAACTATTTTCTTTTTACTGAGCAGCACACAGTTTTGACCTGCTCTGTTTCTGACCTGGGCCACTTCACCCCTCCTGAGGGAAACTGGCAGTCCCCTGTTCCTGGAGGTCATCATATTGATGCCCACCCTGGTGCAGACACCCAATGGGCATCACTCGCTGACGCCCAGAACTCCAGGCTCAAGCACCCTCCTGCCTCAACCTCCTGAGGAGCTGGGACTACAGGGGGCACCTATGCAACTGGCTATTTTCTTTTTAATGTGACATATTCACACAGTAACAGTCCCTAATTCATATTATTTCCTTTTCTACTACTCACTTCCTCTGACACTTTCTAAACATTACTTATCCTTAAAACTGTAAGGATAATCTGGTGTATCATGTAAATATACAAAGCATTCTTGCACTTCTCTGAATTCTTCCGAGTTTCATTCTGTTTTTAGCACTTCATTTTCTACATTTTCACGTTTTATCTGCCCAGCTTTCTGCAAATCAAGGATCTTTTAGATGCACATCACCCACAAATCTGCAGCTATTATAAATATCAGCTGATTAATTGATGTTGATCCTTGGTGTAAGCAATTCTTATTTGTTTTTATTAAACTCTAGAATAATTTATTTAAAAATTTTAAATTGCATGAGAATAAATTAAAAATGTATTAACTTACTGGTTAATAAAGTCAATGCACTCTAGGGAAGGTAGATAAAAATTATAAAATAAAAAATTGCAAAATAATTTTTTGGTTATACTTCATAAGTGGAGGTGTCTTTCTCCAAAATAGAAAGAGGGATAAATACATTATTTTTATCATGTCAGATGAATTCCATGTGGAACTCACTAAGTTAAAAAAAAAAGACAGTACGCATGTTTTAGTTGGAATGAGGCTGTTAATAAAGGACTAGTGAAATGACTCAAACCATAATACATTCTGATTTATAAAGATCCCACAGAATAGTTCAACTGGTAGGAAAAGCCAAACATTGCGATTATTTTCTCTACAATAATCTTTCAGCATATTTCTCTACTCTAAGGTAGATACTATCTTATTCTTCTCAGATTTTATGAATACTATATAATTCATTTACAACACTCTTGTCAAGAGTGTTGCTAAAAGTGTTGCTAAAAGTCATCCTCTATCATCTGTAGTTGACATGGTTTCCAAGACTTTGTGAAATTTTTCCATAACCACCATGGAACAGTGAATATAGGAAGATATAGTAGATAGTAAACATAACACATGACTTTAGATGTGGTAATGTTAAGTACAAGTAATTTGGATTGAAATCCAATAAATTAGGTTTACTTAATAAAAACAGGGCATTTGACACAAATGTACAATTTGTAACACCTAAAAATTCAGTGGAATCTCCAGAGCAGTGCAAGTTTGCCGGCACTATCAATTACAAGACAGTGTTGGAGTTAATTAGTTTTAATATGATCAAAATTTTGCATGGTGTCAGGTAGTAGTCTAGCTTCATTTTTTTGTATGTAGCAGTCCAGTTTTCCCAACACCATTTATTGAACAAGCTAACTTTGTTCCATTGCATATTCTTTGCTTTTTTGTCGAAGATTAGTTGTCCATAAATATGTGGATTTATTTCTGGGTTTTTTATTCTATTCCATTGGTCTCTGTGCCTGTTTTTGCTCCAGTACCATGCTGGTTTAATTATTATGGCTTTGTAGTATAATTTGAAATCAGGGAGTATAATCCCTCCATTTATATTCTTTTTAGTCAGGAGAGCTACAGCTATTCAAGGTTTTTTGTGGTTCCATATGAATTTCATCAATATCCGTTCTATTTCTTTAAAGAATGTCACTGAGATTTTTATCAGAATAGCATTGAATTGGTAGATTGCTTTTGGTAGGATGGGCATTTTGATAATGTTAATTCTTCCAATCCATGAGCAGGGGATGTCTTTCCATTTTGTGTGTGTGTGTCCTCCTCTATTTCTTTTAACAGTGTCTTGTAGTTTTCTTCATATAAGTCCTTTACCTCTTTTGTTTATTCCCAGGTACTTGATTTTTTTGGTTTCAATTTTGAAGGGAATAATTCTCTTAATTTCTTTTTATTTAGGCCGAGTGTTTGCATACAGAAAGCCTACTGATTTTTGTGCATTGATTTTGTATCCTGCTACATTAATGAATTGGTCTATAGTTTTGAATAGTGTTTCTATGGCATTTTTAGGATTGTCTATGTATATAATCATATCATCTGCAAATAGTGACAGCTTAATTTCTTCCTTCCCTATTTGGATTCCTTGTATGTCTTTCTCTTGTCTTATTGCTCACACCATGCACAAAAACTAACTCGAAATGGATAAAAGACCTGGAGATAAGACCTCAAACCATAAAGTTTATAGAAGAAAATATAGGCAAAACTACATGACATACATCTCAGCAAAATCTTTAAAAACACTTCCCTCATAGCGAAGGAAGTAAAAGAAAAGATAAACAGCTGGGACTACATCAAACTAAAAAGCTTCTGTACAGCAAAAGACACAATAATCAAAACAAACAGACACCTTACTAATTGGGAGAAGATCTTTGCACACAATACAACCGATAAAGGACTGATAACAAAAATCTACAAAGAGCTCACACAACTCAACAAAGTCAACAATCCAGTCAAAAAATGAGCAGAAGAGCTAAATAAAAAGACACTTCTCTAAAGAAGAAAAGCAAATGGCCAACAGGTATATGAAAAAATGCTCAACATTACTTACAATCAGGGAAATGCAAATTAAAACCACAATGAAATACCACCTCACGCCAGTGAAAATGGCGCACATTAAATAAACAGGTAACAACAAATGTTGGCGAGGATGTGGAGAAAAAGGATCTCTTCTACACTGCTGGTGGGAATACAAATTGATCCAACCACTATGGAAAGCTGTGTGGTGTTTCCTCAAACTGCTAGAAATGGAGCTTCCATAGAACCCGGCAATACCACTTCTGGGAATCTACCCAAAGGACACAAAGATACTAATCCAAAAGGATACATGCACCCACATGTTTATTGCAGCACTGCTTACAATAGCTAAGGTATGGAAACAACCCAGATGCCCAAAAATAGATGACTGGATCAAGAAAAGGTGGTACATATACACAATGGAATACTCTTCAGCATTCAAAAAAGACAAACACGTGCAATTTGCAGCAACATGGATGGAACTAGAAGGGATCATGATCAGTGAAATAAGCCAGAAAGAAAGAGAAAAATATCGAATGGTTTCATTTGTAGGAGGAATATAGGGGGAACCAAATAAGAGAGAGACCACCAGTAATTTCTTTAGCCTCACTGACTTTCCATTTTTCATGTTTAATATTTATAAAGGAACACCTATTTCATGAGTCTCTGAGTAAAGTTAGAGAAAAAAAGTTCTTTAAAAGAGCAAAATAACCAAACTCTGAAAAACCCTAGACATTTTAATGTGATAGCAAACTATAGAAAATATTAGAACCAATGAATAAATGAATCTGGTAGAACCTAATGTTGATGACATGAAGAATACATTTGCAAATGTCTTCCATCACACAAAGGAAATAGGAAGATGACATAGATCAAGAATATTGTTTCCTGGCAAATACTCAGCTTATTCCCAGCTCCCAAGCTTTGCATAAACCATTGCTGCACACCTCAACAATTTCCTCCATTTCATCCCTACATATTTTTCAGTGCTATCCTAAATCTCATTCCCTCTACAGAGACTCCTTCCCAGGTGCTGCATCTGTGATGTCTAACTTAGTTCAGATTATATGCAGCTCTTACAGACTTACATCTCAATGCACCTATAGTATCTGCTCCATGTCTATTTTCCCTGCCAGATATAAGTTATATTTAGAAAAGACATATTATAGGCAATCACGAAAATCAAAGAACACAGAAACACTTGTTCCTAATTTAATATTTTGAACCATGCTATATTCCTTCTTTCTAAAAGGAAATCATTCTAATTGCCATGAGCCATAGGACCTTGCAATAATTCACTGACCAGTGTTTTTCTAAAATGGGCTATTCCACTGGTGACACAGAAACTGATTTTTAGATGGTACATTTCAAATTTAATGGTTATGTTACACAGTAATGCTCACCTTTCATTTTAGCTATCAAGATCGTTTAGCTAACTATTTAAAAACCACAAAGCAAGAAAAAACAAGAACATGAAGTTTGGCCTACAGACTAGCAAGTGAAGTCAAAGTGAAGAGGGAGAATTAATTACCCACGAGACCTACTTTAATTTAGTTTGACTAAAAAAGTAGCAAGACTAGAAATTTGGCTAGAGTATCTATATCACATGCTACTGCATAGTGTTATCTGTGAAGGAATGTATATGTTTATTTCTGCATTTCTCATGTAAATGTTTATTAAACCTTTCCAATTATTAAATATTAGTTTTAATATTATTCAACACTTAATATTCAACACTTTTATTTGACACTTAATATTTTAAAAAATTATATTACAAACTCAGTATTTAAAAAAAAGAGCTCTAACATTGACTGTAAGTTCTACTTACATTAAATATACTGAATGACCATTAAGATAAGCAACCAGCTAGTGAGAGTGGTGATTTTAATGAAAAGCCTAGCAATTCATATAGATTTTTGTGTTTTAACTTAAAAGTCTCCTAAATTAATTTTATACATAGCCTAAATAATTTCCAGATCTCTAAAATGACTTCCAGACAGTAAATCTGCAAATGACCTATTGTTTAAATGAGCAAAGGTAAGTCATTTAAGATGAATTAATTGGAACTAGAAGTATCTTATAACACTAAAACTACTTGCTTCCTTAACATTCCCCTTCATTTGCTGATAGAAAGTATTTCAAATTAAACAGAGTAATAATAAATATTGTATTCAATGTTACATTTTTCACAAACCATTTCAGAGACAGATAACATTTGTGGTATTTACTTTTATAGCAATCTTAAATATTTCAACCTAAATCCACATACACTTCATCACAAACCAGAAATCATTCCCATCAAGATAAGTACAAATGAATAAGGAATGTCAATTTACAATGTATAAAATGTCATTTTGATTTAAAAACAAACATATTGTAATAGTTAAAACATAATCAGATGTTAGAATGTCTCTTGGGATAATTTGAGAGGATTTCAATGAACTTTTCTGTATAGGAATATGTATTATTTATCTTTGCTTTGATCTTTTTCATAACTAAATTATTTTATCCTTCTTAAGTGAAGTTAAAATATTTAAATGGAAAATTTTTATCATAGTTATTTTGCTAGAGAATTTTCTAAATGACATTTTTGAGATTATGTTAGATATCTGTGTAACACAATTATCAAACAGATTAGTCTATAAAACTACAATAAGAAGGGGAGGACACAATTTCAGATCAAAACAGACCATAAATTAGATACTATGTGGGCTAAAACAATATTGTGTATATACACTCATGCTTATGTCTGTTATATATTTCTTTGATTTTTAAGGATGTTCATAATATTCTCTAGATAAAGATGTTATATCTAAATCCCAGAAACAGCAGGTTTTTTGAAATACTCAGGAAGCTAATAACTATATCCAAGGGGAAAGTCCTACTACAGTAAAGCCTTAGATATGAGGTTCATACAAAAACTTCCTAATTAAGGGCATTCCCTACAGTGGTGGAAAACCTTTTCAAACTGAGCTCCTCAGTTATAAGAGAAGTAAAACATTAAAGTAGTTAAAACAAAATAGAGTATGGCAGAACTGGGTATTCTGCTGTTTAAAACAAAACCAAGAACTGATAAAACATGCATGTTAAGAGAGTCAACTCTGTAAAATAGTGCTGCTACTGTTCCTTTAATTCAATGCACATGTGCATGAAGGAGTAAGATACTAAATCTATCAACAAGGGATCCCATTCACAGTATTTCCTGAAAGATTATACTCAAGAGTTTTAAAGTTTAATGGAGTTTGAAAATTTCCTTTTTAACCTGTTACAGACATCCTTTGACTATGCAGCATTAATAAACCAAGACAGCATTTGGCCTTAAAAATATTTATTACTAAAGCATTTCATTCTCCTGCATTACATCTGAGTATATTTAAAATTTGTAACTTCAGACATTTTAAATGTTTTAAAAGTCAGATTAATTTGCAATATTGAGTTCCAACTGAAAGGTCAAAAATACATGCTTAACAAGAAATACATCTAGCAAACATTCGTATAATTGCAATAATAACATTAAATTTAATTTTTATGTTCTAAAAATTTATTTTTAAGTGGATATATGTATGTACACACATAAAGATTTACAGTTCTAACCCAAGCAATGCAACATGAGTGATTTCACATATAATTCACTTGGCTAGTTCAATTGAATGTAGTATTTAAATATTATTTACTATGATTGTAATATTTTGAAATTAATACTTTACAAGTTTTATGATTATTTTTACTTCCAATATAAAACCTGAAGCAAAGTAGTAATAACTCATACAAGTGCTTTTTGCAGAAATTTTCAATTATATGTATTTTCCACACACAAAATATTAGAAAGTCAGGATTAAAAATCACTTTAGTAACTGATAACTGAAGAGCTCAACTATTAGATTAATTTTACTTAATAATAATATTTGATGAGGAATCATTACAAATATATATTAGTTAATGAACTTGTGTTTATTTTGCTAGAAGCATAGTAAACATTTTTTAATTGATTTTACACATTCAGAGTACACTAAGTTCATTATGTAAGCAGTATTTGTAGCAAAAAAATACTTAGGAAAAGTTAACATCAGCTTAAAGCTTATAATTTATTCTCTAACTTTCTAATAGTATAGTTTGTATGTACTACAAAGGGATAATCAATATTTCAGATTCCTCTATAAAATCTGTTTAGCAAGTAGAATTCATCTAGAATTCCTGTTAAGAGTTTTTATTGACTTACTAAGTAACATGAATCTTTACAATTACACAGAAATAGGGAAAATGTTATTATCAATAGAGAACATAAAACTTGCCTAATTTTAACAATACTTTTGGGGCCATTATTACAAATTTACTTTTTCTTGATGTTTTTATAGAAATCACAACTGGAACATTGTTTTTGCTAGACTATATGGCATATTTCATGATGAAAAGTCCACCCTTATCTTATCCCCTGGGAGCCTCCTTCCAGAATCTAGAGCATCCGCCTTCCAAGAAGGAACAAAGCAGAAAACTATTCAGTGTGGGTAGACCATAAAAAGGTAAAGAGATCAGAAAAATAATAAGCACACTTAAAAAATATTGACATTACTTACTATGGTAACATTTACAAAATTCCTAAAATCAAGCACCAGCAGAATAGCAGGTTTTCCCATTTCCCATTTCTACAAATGTTTTGCGGTAGCTATGGGAGTTAACAGCAATAAAGCCAAGAAGTTTTCTTTCAAGTAGGGTTACAAAGATCTGAAAAGGAATATGCACAAAGAACTCATAGATGAGAAATAAAAAATGAGTTCTATGAAAGCTTTGATAAGGAAAAGAGTTGAAATTTAAAAGCGCAATTACTTGCACATATTTATGTTTGTCATATGCAATAAAAGTTTAAGAATATTTAATCATATTATCTATGTTAAAATTTAAGTTGGAGTTTCACAGTTTTTACTACTATGCTACTGGGGAGGATAGATTAATAAAAAGAGCATGGGATTTGAAATCAGACATGCATTTGAGCAAACTTGGGCTAGATGTTTAACTCAGTTAATTTTTTTTTCTTCATAAGGCACAATAACACCTACACCTTTGGCCTCCCTGGTGACACAGGGGTTAAAGTCTCAGCACTAACAAGCCATCACCAGCTACTGAGGCATGAGTTCAATCTCTGCCAGGTTGCTGACCCACATGGCACAGCAGCAGACCTCTCCAGTCTCGCCTGCTGCTCCCCTCAGCAGTGAATCTTAGTGGGTCTGCCTGTTCTGCTCCCCACTCTGTCCTTGGTGAATCCTCTCACCCCTCTGCACCTCTCACCTAAACCCAGTTCTTGTATGCATAAATAAAAATAAATCTCAAAAATATAGCTACACATCAGTGTAATTTTGAGATTAAAGGAGATAATGTCTGAATGAAGCTAAAACAATGCTGGACACAATACTCTAAAAGCATATTAAACCTCCCCTGGAGGATATCTGTGTTCTGGAGGTGAGTGTGGTACAGTAACCTACATCTGCAAAGGTGTGAACCTCTATCTCTGAATCCTATAAGTGTTGTAAACAGTTATGTCAATAAAAAATAGTACAACTTAAAAAGAAAATTTAAAAAAATCTTTATTCTTTTTGCTTTCACTTCCTTTCCCAAATTCTGAGAAAATAAAAAAATCAGAAAAACTGATGGCATGGATTTTTCTAACACATGACTAGAAAATGGGCCCTGTTTGAGGCTCATGCATTTAGAGTTCAAGCACTGATGAGATAAGGAAGGTGATCACCTCATTGGAATTCTAGCAAGATTCTCTTGTTCTCCCAGGGGGAACAAAAGAAGTTGTCTTTACCTAGATACTGAAAACACACATCAAAAACTTCCAGTGGTTTTCAGAGTGGGGATAAAGTCTCAGTGTGGGGATAAGTCTCAGAGTGGGGATAAAATAGAAGGTAAATAAATATCTAGCTAAATAATAACCAGATTCAGTTTAAAAACAAAAGGTGGAGTGGCCAGCACATATATTTTTTTCTTCTCCCTCCTCAATTTCTCAACCTAGAAAGTCAAAGTAAATACAATTGATTTCAATAACACTGTAAGATACAAAAAGGATATAAAGAATGGAGAAAATCAGTATAAAGCAAGATGAATTGTACCTGCAGACCCCTGAGAAACTAAGTCTCTGGATAAAACAGAACTGCTATAGCCCTACATCTTATTAATTAGACTGGAGATTTATTCTGGAAAAAAATTTTAAACTGAGTGTTTATAGAGTTATGGATGCTGGGGGATGACAAAAAGGGAATTCTCCACATCAAACTCTTGATTACTTAAACTCTGTGCTCATACTCTACTTGTTCAAGGAAGGATATTAGAGGTTCTTTAACAAATTTAAGAGAAAATACCTTAAAGTATTGAATTAAGGGAAATCACCAGCCACTAAATGATCCATTTGCAGTTTCCAACTAATTCCTAGAGCCTTACTCTTATGAAAGTATGAGTCAGAGAATCAACTTTTAAAGAAAATCTTCAGGTACAGAAGCCAGAAAACCATTCCTATAACCACCAGTAAAGGATTTGAAGAATGAAGAGATTCAAAAGAGAATCTCCTCTTAAAAACAAAACAAAACAAAAACAAAACCTGCAGTGAATATGAGAGAGAGATGTATGGATAAAATGTGAAAATACTGTGATCCCATAACAGAACACAAAAGGAGCTTTTGAAGGTTAAAAACAAATGATCCAATAGCTGATTTAGCCAAAGAAAAAGTTTTCCATCCTATAAAATCAAATAGTTATAGAAAACAGAATGAAAGCAAAAGAATTAGATGATCAATTCAAGATTTTCTATATTGAAAACCAGAAAAAGCAGGAAAACATAGTTGCTTAGATACTATCAAAGAAACAAGTGATTAAGTTTTCAACATGTTTCCTTAATGAAAGGACTTACAGAATGTCTAGCAAACTGAGTTTTAAACAAATACACACAAATAATTCATTTCATCATGAAATTCAGAATGGCAGAGCTAAAGAAAAGATATTAAAGTGTCAGTGGTCCAGGCATGGAAACAAGGGCACATCTGACAGACTGGGCACCAAACCACACCGGACGTAAAGCTTAAAAAGCCTGAGGATTAAGTAATGTCTTAAAATTTTTCAGGGAAATTACTTTCAAGCTAGAATCCTATAACCAGCAAATTATTAATCAAATAAAGACTTCTACATATTTACACAAATAGAAAAATGTACCTTCTTTTTCCCCCAGGAAAACAATGTTTATAATAAAAGAATAAATTTTAAAATGAGAAACAGATGTGATGCAGGAAAAAGTCATCAAATTGCAGAAGAGAAATATTTCAAAAAAGGAATGGTTAACTTCACCTAAACAAGATCAGAGGAAGATAAGGGGAATGGTATTGGGAACAACCCAGGAGAGTGGAAATATCTAAGTACATAGAAACAAACATTTATAGAGATTTTACATATGTTGAAGCATCAAACAGAGGGATAAGTGTGATTGGAATATAAAAAAAAAAATCTAAGCAATTTTTTGTTGTGGCTGTGTATAGTCCATCCATCTATCCATCCGTCCATCTTTCTTTTTACTTGTCTTTCTACTTCTCTCTCTCTCTCTCTCTCTCTCTCTCTCTCTCTCTCTCTCTCTCTCTCTCTCTGCTTCTCTGGTGTACTGTTGGATCAGTTGTGTTTTAGTAAACTAAAGCATTTCTTTCAATGCAAAAATGATCCATCAGTCAAGTTTTTGAATGAGGCAATTATCATCTCCAGGAAAATAGAAGAGTTGTACAGGAGGAGTGGAAGTACTTTCTATTTGGCTTCACTTTGATGAAAAGCACTGGCTATTGACTTAAAAAAATTTATTCTGAAGACAAGACTATGGGATTAAAAGTCTATATGAAATCTCTATTCTCAACCTCTGTAAAGGGAATAGGTAACTTTTTTGATTCAGAAAGCTATTATTTTGAAATACGGAGGCACACATCAGAAGCCACAGATAAAAAAAGATTGAAGATTACCTCTGAAGTAGGAAAAACTACAGTGAAAGACAGTTCTTTTTCTTTATCAGTTTTTTATATCATTTCTTCCTGAACTGTGTACATATGCTATGTTGGTAAGGTCTGTATTCAAAACTATTACTAATGACAAACTGGGGGATGATCACCCTGTTATGGAGACACTATAAACTATAATATGAGGGTATGAAAAGCAGACATCCCAATTTACTTCTAACATAAAGGTGGGGGCTTATTAAAAACTCAAATGAGAATCTTAAAACATATAAATAAAAGCTATTGGGGAAAAATAAAAATTCTACATTTGTCCTTAAAAATATTATGTACTATAAGAATAAAACATTATTTAATAACAGCATCCACTACAGAACCCACCTAGAGTTACATCTGCTGCTCAACCACAAGTGAAAAGCCACAACTGTCAAGATTACCTGGGACATTTTGATCAAAGAGTTATCACTGTAGATCCCCACCAAACAACTTGGACACCTGCAAGAAACTAAAAAACTTGATGCTCATGGAGGCAAACTTTTGTTTCCTACAACCCAGTCCCTTTCTATTTACTACCCCTTACTGGCACCCATACCCTAGTGATCTGAATGGATGAAATGGCAGAGGTCTATGAAATGGACGTCTCAAGATTCTGATTTAAAAACCTAGGAAAAAATACCAGCTTCTTGTAGGAGGGATGTAAAGCCATTTATTCAAGTAAGTAAATGAAACAACCTATGACAAATCACAAAAACTGAAAATGATGAGACAGAACATATGCTGGAGCAAAATAAAAAAAAAAAATTTCCTGAGAGAAATCTCCATCTAGCAGAATGTTGGCATATGCCTGGGGAGGTGTTTAAAGCCACAACTGAAAATATGCTTGCTGGATAAAGAAAAACAATGGATGATGTTAAAACAGGAACACGACAAAGATCAAGAAAATATGAGACTGCTATTACCAAAACAAACGTCTCTAAAAACATTGTAAGTGCATTAAAGAAATAATGGATTGTTTCAATAGTAGACAAGCACAAGTAATGGAGAGAATTAGTGAGCTTGAAAGCACAGTGGCAGAGAACACATAGAGAACCACACAGAGAACAAAATTCCCAAAAATGAAAATACTGCAAGAACTTTGCGATGGCCTAAAGAGAAATTGTGCATCCTGGGGATCTCAGAGGAAGAGATATAGAAGATTTATTTAAATAAATCCACCCACACTATGGTGATACAGGAAGGTCCTGATAAACCTCTCCCCTAAACAGAACTAGGAAAAACTAAAGTTGCTCACAGAAAATTTCACCAGCTCAATCCTGGCAATAGGGGACTGACCCAAGATATTTTGCATTGAGGATGGTGGCTCATTCTGGGAAAAGAACAGGGAAAAGCAAAGAGAGTTTAGGCCAAAGCAGAGGCCATTCCCATCAAGCAGAACTGCTAGAAACCAGACAATGAGGACCATGGGCCATGCACAGGGAACCTCTTCAGTGAGTGGAGAAGTTCAGACCTGCATGCACAAGGGCACTGGGAACGCTGCTTCAGTAACAGAGAATATGGCTACCAGTAACATGGTTGACAAAGACTCCTTCACCCTCCCTGCTGGGAAGTATGAAATACAATGCACAGCACAGAAGGGAATAACAAGGAGGGAGGGCACTAGAATTTAGGTACCAAGAAGGAAGCAGATTTTGCACTGGATAAAGGGGAGAGCAAGTAGTGTAAATCTCTCTACCTGGAATAGCCCTCCATCCCCACTGAGACTGATAAGAAGTCTGTGGACTCCAACTTCCCATCCCTACCTCACCTGCCACCGAGTTAAACAAAGAAGATAAAATTAAATCACAGCACCACAGAGGGGGAAAAAACTAAAGCCATACGCATGCACAGGAAGCAAGGAATATCAGAACACAAGACGGAAAAAGTGAAAGAATACGTAAGTCCAAATGACATAGGAATTCAAGAACCTAACAAAGATCTCAGAGATAAATCATAAAAAGGATCAGTGAAATCCTAGAAGGCAAAACAAACACAGACAAATTCTAAGATCTCAGCAAACATATCCAGGAACAAAGAGTTCTTCACTGAATAAAGATTTTAAAAATCACACAAAAAGAGGAGTTGAATGAAATGAGAACAGAGAAAGCATACTGAGAAAATTCAAACCGAAAGAAGAATTTAAGATATTATAGACACAAATATACAATTGACCATATATAAGAAAGAAATGGATTCAGGAACAATAAAGAAACTCTAAGAACAGGGAAAAGTCATATTCCATTAGAAGAGGAAACATAGGATAATGGTTATTCCAGAATGTAAACAGAAAGAAGGGTGTAGAGACCTTATTTAACGAAATAATTGCTGAGAGGCCTCCCTGGTGGCGCAGGGGTTAATTCTTGGCACTATCAAGCTATCACTAGGCACAGAAAAAAGAAAGGACATCAAAATTTCTAAATGCAAAAATGACTTAAATTGTGGCACAATATTGTTAAATTATCCAAAGTCAGTGATAACAAAAAAATATTAAAACTGCTAGGGAAAAAGAAATGAAACATTAAAAGGCACCTCAATCAGACTTTCATCAGATTTCTCAGCAGATAGTCTCGAAGCTTGAAGAAAGATAAATGATATATTTACAACTCCAAAAGACAAAAGCTACCAGCCATGGGCACTCTATCCTGCCTAATTATCAGTTAAATATAATGGAAAAACAAAAAAATTTCCCAAACAAAAGCAAATGGAGTTTACGACCACCAGGCCCGCCCTACAAGAAATGTCGAAAGCAGTTCTTCCACATGACAAGGAAAACATAAGGAACAAAGGCCTCTGAACAAGTCTAAATATTAACATAGATTCAGAATATAAGTTAAATACTATGAAACAACAACAAATCATTAAGGAAGAGGAAGAAAAGGAAAGAGTCTGAATAATCAATGAGTGGATAAAGTTAAAAAAAAAGGGGGGGGGGAACTATTTTAGATATAGAAAGGTTGTACAACCTTCAATGTAGCCGCAAAGCCAAAAGCTAGAAAAGAGGCAGAAGAAGAAATGAAAAAACTGAGAGAACTAAAGTGGAATTAATGGAGTTGGAAAAAAAAAACAACTGATAAACTCATGGAAAAGAACAGAAAGATAAAATAAAAAGTAGAATAGTAGTAAATAAAACTCATAGATCAATAATCACCAAACCATAAACTTACCACTTAAAAAACTAAGAAGGGGGCCTCCCGGGTGGCGCAGCGGTTAAGCGCTGGGCTGTGGAGCTGTCGGCAGCACGCGATGCGAGTTCGACACCCAGCCAGGGAGAATCCCACATGGCGTGGCAGACCTCTCCTGCCTCGCCCGCTGTTCCCCTCAGCAGTGTATTTCTGATCTGCCTGTTCTGCTCCCCACTCTGTCTCTGGTGGACCCTCTCGCCCCACGCCTCTGGCCTGTACCCCTGCTTGTACGTATAAATAAATAAATCTTTAAAAATAAAAAAAACTAAGAAGGACAGGTTACATTAAAATGCATTACCCATGTATATCATGCATATATAAACTTCACTTCAGATCTAAAGAAAACCATATAGGGAAATGCACACACTCATTCATACTGAGGATTAATACTCACTCATATAAAAGAGTGAAATCCTGCCACTTTCCACAACAGGTATGAACTTTGAGGACACTTGCTAAGTTAAGTGTCAGAGAAAGATGAATATGGTATGGTATCATTTATATGTGGAATCTAAAAACAAAAAAACCCCTCAAACTCATATATATAGAGAACAGGCTGGTGGTTGCAAGAGATAGGAGATAAAATAGGTGAAAGAGGTTAAAAGGTAAAAACTTGCATTTATAAAAAATCATGGAATGTAATATACAGCATGGGAACTATGCTTAATGACACAGTATTGCATATTTAAAAGTTACTAAGAGTAGATCTTAAAAGTTCTCATGTAAAAAAAGTTTTAGTTGTGGAAATGGAAGCGAATTAGACTTATTGTGGTGAGCATTTTGTATTATATGCAAATATTGAATCACGCAGTTCAATTGAAACTAGTGTTATATGTCAATTACACCTCAATAAAAATATGTTAAAAAAATCTAGTTTTCCTACCCATTAAAAATATATATCAGGAAACATCTTCAGGATCTATAAGAACTGCGTTTTCTTCATGTTTTGACATAAAATTATAAAATTTCTCATACTTTGAGAGTGATACATAGAAAAACTTGGAAACTATTTAATTTCATAAAATATGAACTATACCTCTAGTTCTCAATATAGACTAAAATGTTAAATAACCTACTTTATCCCATATAAATGTCATGCCTTATTAACACAACAGAAATTCGAGTATTAAGAATTTCACATACAAACTTTACCAAAATCTGGTCACATTCTAAAGTTGTTGAACAATATAAATGAGAATTCTAAAGTTATTAATGGTAGAAACCACATTTATAAATGTTTATTGAATAAACAAAAAATCAAATAAGAACTATGCAGGAAAACTGTGTGAGCAACTCACTGGTTATCCAGCCTACTATAACAATCACCTTTCATTATGAAACACTGTGGTAACAAACAAACACACTATTAAGTGACTCATAACAAATGTTATTTGTCAGATGCATGTTAGCCTTAGTTCTACCCTATATGTCCTCTCCTTTTGGACCTAGACTAAATGAAAACTATTTAGGATGTGCCATTTTGTACAGTTGGGAAAGTAGCAAAGAAACAGGATCATATGATGTCTCTTCACAATTCTGCTCAAGATAAATGAATTTTACTCACATTTTTTGACCAAAATAAATCACAAAGCCCAGTCTAATGCCAAGGGTAAATAGTATAACCTTGTTAGGTTAAACAATTATAAACTGTACTATAACCTGCTATGCTTGAAGGCCTTGCTTATAGTCACAGCTGAAGAATCT
The DNA here is from genome assembly GCA_004024925.1 of Scalopus aquaticus. Taxonomy (NCBI): domain Eukaryota; kingdom Metazoa; phylum Chordata; class Mammalia; order Eulipotyphla; family Talpidae; genus Scalopus; species Scalopus aquaticus. The sequence goes on from PVIJ01011351.1 coordinate 17,441, forward strand.
GTTTTTCATGCTCTTTCTTATGTGACCCTGCCCACATGTGCCCCCCAACCTCAGATGCACACACAGTGCTGTTTTGGTCTATTCCCTTCGCTATGGAATTTTGGAGTGAGACTTGGAGGGATCCAAGATCAGAAACTACTAAATAGTTCCAAGAAAGGAGGGAATTTCAAGGTTTTGCATTTAAAATGCAATGAAAAATGAAGAAATATAATAAATAAGAAATTCTGAGGTTTGAGAACCACATAACAGAAATGAAAAGGATTTTGTAAACAGTAGAGATCTATATCTACTATTAAATTCTAATGAATATGCTGAATAGTATTCCGTTGTGTACACGTCCATCTTCTTGATCCAGTTACCAATTTTTGGGCATTTGGGTTGTTTTCATAGGTTAGATATTGTAAATAGTGCTGCAATAAACATAGTGTGCATGTGACCTTTTGGATTAATGTTTTTATTAAAAATGATAAACTAATACAATTCGCAGCAACATGGATGGAGCTAGAAGGGATCATGCTCAGTGAGATAAGCCAGAAGGAAAAAGAAAAATACCAAATGGTTTCACTTATAGGAGAAATACAGGGGAGTCAAATAAGAGATCAAGAGAAAATAACACACAAAAGAAAAACAAAAACAAAAATAGCAGGCAACCATAAATAAGAGACATTCTATAGGGGACAGGGAGGAAAAGAGCATAAGGGACTATGGTGATGGTTCGTGGGTGAACTGGTGGAGGGAAACCGACGGGGAATACAAAATAATGTGAAGGCTATAAATTTTAAAAAAAAAATGTGTGAACAAATGTATACAACAAAGACATTCGAAACAGGAACTCTGTTCTACCTGAATGGGATAGAGTTGAATTACCTTAGGTAAGCATCATGTAATCTGACTCACAAAATTTTTGTTATTATTTTGATTCTACAGTGTGTCGCAAGGATCAGCAAAGATAAAGGTTTCCTCCTGGTTTCACTTCAGATAGAGATCTTGACAATTTTAGCAGAGAAATGCTGGCAGGGAGAAAGAATCTCATAAGAGCTATTATTTATGTGTGTGTTTCCTGACACTGGAAGTATGTGCACAAGTCAGGGAAAAGTCATGCTTATCTTCTCTGTCCCTACTTCTGTAAGTGTATATTCGCCTAAGGCCTATGAATAAACAGTGACATTTCCTTCAAGAATGAGCTTTCACTTTGGTTCACAGAACAGGGAATCATTTTTAATTAGCATGGCAGTATAAATTTCCCTTGATTCATTCAGCTTCCTAAAAAGAATGAATTCCCCCAGGATAGACATCATTTACACAGTATCACTGGCACATTTTAATTCTCGTATTCTGTTTAATGACATCCCAAACAGAATGATTAATTATACCAAGTGCTTTCTAGTCTTGCCTATTGAATCTTATTATATTTGTGTTTATGATGGGTAAAATCTAGCAGAAGCAAACTTTCTTGTATATATTTATATCCTGGAAAAAAATTACAGGCTAGAAACACAAATGTACTATGTGCAAGCCTTTTTTTGACAATTTTAACCATTGCACCAATGTTTCCTTTCCAGATATCCATCTGTTTGCTACAGTATTTTCAATGAAGTTATTTTGTTTTAGAACTAGTTTAGTGTTTCTTGTTACTAGTAAATGTCCCATAAAATGGACCATTGTCTCAAAAATTTGATAATCATGTTTTGTTTTGGTTTTGGCAGAGAAGACCTAGGGTGTAGGCCAGAGGCGTGGGGGGCTGAGAGGATTTCAGCAGAGGGAGCAGAACAGGCAGATCGACCGAAATACACTGCTGACAGGAACAGCGGGAGAGACAGGAGAGGTTTGCTGTGCCATATGTGTCAGCTCCCTGGCGGGGAAGGAACTCAGGGCATAGGGGTGACAGAGCAGAGACTTAGGCCCTAGGCCACTAGGGAGGCCACTGATATTCATCTGTTTTAAATATACTTTTTGGTTTTACCTTTTTTTTTAATCAGCTATAATATGAACTCTATGCCCTGATCTGTTCATACTTTTATTCTGCACACCTAGTACTATATATCATTGACACACAGCAACTGCTACATAAATACTCAACAAATAAATATTAGAAATTCATGAAAAACATTAATCACTGATTTAGCATTAAAAAAAAAGAATTGGGGAAAAGACTGGCTAATCTTTCTTAATTAAGCTAACAGAGTAAAGTAGCAAGTTTTCCCTCCTCAAAAGTTGTTCTTTTAAATCACATTAAAATGGAGGCTTCCCTGGTGGCCTGGGGTTGAGTTTCAACGCTGACACTGCTATGGCCTGAGTTTGATCCCCAGCCAGTGAGCTGACTCACATGGTGCAGCAGACCTCTCCTGTCTCACCCACTGCTACCCCAGAAGTGCATTTTAGTCAATCTGCCTGTTTTTCTCCTCACTCTGTCTCTGGGGAATCATCTCACCCCCATACCTCTGGCCTACATCCCAGTTCTTCTATCCAAAAAAAAAAGTTGGGCCTCCCTGGTGGTGCAGTGGTTAAGCGCTGCACTGTGGAGCTGTCGACAGCGGCGATGCGAGTTTGACGCCCGGCTGGGGTGATTCCCACATGGAGCGGCAGACCTCTCCTGCCTCACCCGCTGCTCCCCTCAGCAGTGTATTTCTGTCAATCTGCCTGTTCTGCTCCCCACTCTGTCTCTGGTGAACCTTCTCACTGCCCACGCCTCTGGCCTGTATCCCAGCTTGTATGCATAAATAAATAATCTTTAAAAAAAATGTTAAAATGAATTTCACTATTAACATGTCATCAGCCCTACTGTCCTCCCATTTTTGTCTATTTGAATTCCCTTTGGAGGTTTTATCTTTTTATCTACCTACTTAAGGGGAAAAGGAAACTTTTTACTATTGCCACTTCTTAATATCTATGTTTTAGATTGATAGCAAAATACCTGAAATAAAGAGGTAATATTCTTCAATACATACATACAAGAAGAAACCTGCACTCAGAACAAAAAATTAACCCCTAGAGTGATGTGGTGGTGGGATATTATTTATGGGGACTACACATGAGCAGAGAAATCAGCTATTGTACAAAAATAAACAATTTAAGAAAATTTAAAAAATAATTAAAAATCTAAAAAAATTAATCCCTACAAATTCATGAAATAAAAGACAATCCAACTGAAAGACAGGTAAATAAGCACCTCATAAAAGAGGATTCCCCATGGGAATAATTCTAGAGAAAGGCATTCAACTTAATTAGGCATAAAAGAAATGCAAATCACAACCACAAATAAATACCAGTGCATATCCACAGGCATCACTACAATTTGAAAGTGTTGAAAAGGATCTGGAGCAATTGGAATTCTCAAAGAGCCACCTTAGAATACTATCTGATAGCATTTACTAAATCTGGATCTCTGTGTGCACTTAGATCCTGCAATATCAGTAAAAAGCAATAAATGTTCACGATAGCATTATTTGTAAGTCCCACAGTGCAATTTAAAACAATCCTAAATGCATGTCAACTGTTGAACAGACATTCCTACAGATCGTATTCACTCATTCATAAGAGCCATACAATTAAAAATGCATACAATTAATACCAGATTGCAAAGAGAAACTGTAGTCTCATACAACATGAATAAACTCACACGTATAACAATGTGACTCACAAATTATCTAAATTCTATTTATATAAAGACAAACTTGGGCCTCCCTGGTGGCACAAGGGGTTGAGTATCAGTACTATGAAGCCATCAAGTAGCCACTGCTGCATGAGTTCAATCCCTGGTGAGGGAGCTGACCCACATGGCGTAGCAGACCTCTCCTGTCTCTCCCGCTGTTCCCCTCAGCAGTGCATTTTGGTAGATCTGCCTGTTCTGCTCCCCACTCTGTCTCTGCTGAATCCTCTCACCCCTCCACACCTCTGGCCTACACCCCAGTTCTTGTATGCAAAAATAAATAAATCTTAAAAAAAAAAGTAAAGACAAACTTATCTACATTTGACTGAGAAGAGGGCTTACCTTTATGGAGGGCTAGTTACTGCAAGGAGGCCCATCAAAAACTTCTTACTCATAACCATACGATCAAGGATAAGACTTAATATTTAATATTTCAGCAGGCTTAATAACAATAGATTTTTTAATTAATTTGGGTAAATGAAGGTTTACATTTTTCTTGATGAAATCAAGATTGCATTCCTCTTACATAAGACTAATACAAACCACTATGTACATCCTCTAATGGGCTCCTCCATCTGCAGTTTGTCATGCTAGTCTTCCCGTTCACTTTTTGACACATCGTCCAAACATTTTACTCTCTTCAAGTTCAAACTTCAGGAGTCTCAAAATTATCCATCATGACTTTCCTTCACTCTATGCTCTTGACAATAAATTTCTTTACAAGATGGTCCCTGGTACATCTTCTTCAGGTGCCTCAGCAGTATAACTCAGTCTCTTGTGACCTCATCATTAATTATAATATCTACTTCATTTTTCCCTGTGTTATACATTTCACACCTGCAAGGCCCACTGGCAGCTCCAAAATTACTTTCAGAGCATCATTTCTAGGGCACGCCAAAAATCCATCCATACTCTCTCTTTGATGAGTCATGTAAACTATGCACAAGAAAGGAAGATGCTGCAATTTTACAAAGTGAAGTGGTTTTTCTAGTGGATGAACCTTGTCCATCTCTTCCCAGGTTAAACTGGAATCTATCTTATTAGTTTAGGCATTCATGAAGGTTCTACTGGCAGAATGACTGTTTTTGGGTAAAAGCCTCATCACTAATCCTTGTACTGTTGTAACTTCTTAAACCCCCCAAATTATGAGTTTTCAATATTATAAATCACTCAGTTGCTACTGAAATGAGATGGGACTTCCACCTTGGATTTTAATCAACTATTTACTACATTCATCATTAAACTGCAAACTCCTCCTGGTGGCCTCCTGGACGTGTAGGGGTTGAGTCTCAGTGCTATCACCATCACAGCCTAAGTTCGATCCCTGGGCAGGGAGCTGACCCACATACGGTGCAACGGACCATTCCTGTGTCACCCACTGCTCACCTAGCAATGTATTTCATTGAAACTGTCTGTTCTGCTCTGTCTCTGATGATTCCTTTCACCCCCCACCTCTGGCCTGCACCCCAGTTCTTCTACACAAAAATAAATAAAATCTTCTAAAAAAATAAATAAATTGCAAACTCCTATACATTGGGACTATACCTGGTTTATCTTGAGGGACTGGCACAAGGTCTAACTTGTGGGAGATGCTCATAATTTGGGGAGAATCAGTGAAGGATAAGGCAATAAACACAATCAATGGAAACACCACTTTAATAGCTAAACGATTTCTATGCCAAATAGGGGGAAAGAGTTCCAGCCTATTAATTTGCTTGTGCATCTTTTTTCCAGATTTAAGAAAATTACTAATTAATATAAATGTTTTTACTGACCATTCTACAAAGAACTGAGTTTCAAGAAACCCATTCTCCACCCATTACTGTGTTCTTCTGCCTGCTGCTGAGAGTGCGTTCCACCTTGAGTGGTAGCTACAGAGGTTGGAGCAGTTTGGCCTTCTGCTCCAACTTGCAGCAATGTCATTTAATTACAGAAAGCAGTTAAATTGACAAACTGCAGATTTACTGGGTTTGTGATGATACCAAATGCACCTTTCTGAAAATGCTTCTGTTCTTTGCAATCCATAATATCATATCAGAGGTGCAGTACAATTTTTTTTTTTGTGTGTGTGTATACCTGTATCTATGTATATATTTACTTACAGTGTTCAAAGGCTATATTTTTATAAAAGGAACATCTTGGTGGAAAGCAATAGAATCAAAAGTATTCAAGTATGAAACTTTCATCACTACCCCCAGAACACACTGAAGTACTTTTTACAACCAAATTTTCATTCTATGTAAGCAATAAAGGCAGTCTAAGAAAACAAATCATTTAAATGACACTTAGTGGAAAAATATGTAAAGATTAACATAAATTTATTTTAAAAGTATTTGCTAGAACAGTTTGATACATACTTCTGTACTATATATAAAATGAGAGAAAAATAAAATTTTACTCACCTTTTAAAGACTATCTTGGTCAGAAACACATCTAATGTTATCTTAGTAAATTTGTTTACACCATTAACTTTATTTCATTGTTTGTAAAATATAGGAAGAAAAATATAAAAATTCCTAGTATTTAAAAATTGATAGCTAAACAACAAATCTTATGTTTTCAAATACCAAAGTTAGTTTCCAAAAGAATTAACTGAAAAATAGCAGTAGCTGATACATATACTAATTTAAATTATGAAAACATACACTATTCAACAATGAAATGTTTAATAAGAGAAGCTAACAGTTTGTTACTGAAGAAAACAGCACCAACAGAAAAGAGGCATTCAATGCAACGTAGGAACTATTCAATGACTTGAAACGTTTCAGGTATTAATCCAAAAGTAAAAATACAACATACATATTAATTATGCAAAGCACAAAGCCACAGCATATGTCATTAATAAACAAGGGTTAAAATACAATCAATTCACATTGATCAGTCACAAAAATACAACCATTAAGTTAACAGACATAGGTTAACATTTATTTATTCCTTATTTATAAATTACATCACAGGATTTCCTATAACATGGATAAAATTTAAATGCATATTTACAACTTCATCTCTTATAACATTTCAATGATTCAGCACTTCATATTTTAATTTTGCTTTAAATTGAAAAATTTCTGAGATTTCAAGGCATTCGTGTGTGTGTGTGTGAGAGAGAGAGAGAGAGACACTCCTAATTTTCTAACTAGTGAACAGGATCTATTGAAATTCGAATTATCCATTAGAGAATATTAACCTGACTGTTAATAAGAGGTATTCTGAAGTTTGGCTAGTATACAGCAACACTGAAAGAGGCATAAGGTTACACCTGGTTTTAACAAAAAGAAAAAGAAAAAAACACCTCCAGATCCCTTAAATCCTTTTAATGTAAAAGGCTAATTTTAAGGACTAAAATTCTTCATATAATAAAAGAAATCCAGGCACTTTACTGATATATATATGTACTATATACACCTGAAAGCAAATAAATAAGTTTATAAAAATTCTGAAATAAACATTTGTGATTTTTTTAAAAATTATCTTCAACCTATCAAAAAATAGATATTATAGTTCTTCACTAGTGCAAAGATTGAATTATACTATGAGCTCCATATATTGAACAATGAAGAATTATGTACTTATGTCTTACTGTTTTATAATTTGTGGTTATTTCTATTTTCTTGGTCATTTGTGAGGTTGAAAAACTCATCTATGCACAGGATTTTACTGAACACTATGATTTTTCACTGACATTCATAAATAACTTAGTTCAATGTTTTGGAATTTGCGTTGTATTATTAGATACATTCAAACACAGTAAATAAGCATTGTCTGATGTTGTATACCTTAAACTTACCAAATGTTATCTGTCAATCACATCTTAATAAAACTGGAAAAAATATTGTATGAATACCAGAGTGAGTATCTAGAGAAGGCTGATAAACCTTAGAAAGTCTTAAAACATTAAACAAGGATCAAAAACCTCTGAAAGTAACTCCAAATGAATACACATAAATCCAGTTCTTTACGTATTTTCCTATTTTAAATTTTAAAAGTATCAGAATATCTACCAAATTAAACAGGGGTCAACAACCTTTTTAGAAAGGACTAAATAGTGAATATTCAGGCTTTAAGGACTGTACTATCTGTTGCAACTAACAAACTCTGCTGTTATAATGCAAAGGCAGCCATAAGTAACTCATGAAAAGTAAGCATGACTGTGTTTCAATAAAACTTGCTTACAAAAATAGGCACCTGGCCAGATTTGATTCATGGGCCATAGTCTGCTAACCCCATACAATTCATCAACCTCTCACTGTGATTAGGAGTCTTCTACCTACTAGGGGCAAAATTCCAATACAGTCCATCGCCATACTAATAACTATGCCTGTAAGGCAAACCCAGTCAAATGAAAGAAAATGTAACAGAGATATAGTAAGAACATGGACTTCTAATCTAAGAGGACTAATACAAATGATATTTTAAGGTACGAGATCCTACAGTAGTTTTAGATCTCCCCAATTAGACTGTGAACTCCATAGGAATAAGAAGTGTGTCTTTATTCTCTCTGTTAAACACAGTGCCTAAGATAGACAGCCAAAAAATATTTTATTAAATATGTGAAGGCTTTCCAAGTTAAGTGATGGCTTTTGTTAGTTTCCCATAAATTGATGGCTCTCTGAGGAAGCAATTTAAGATCCTCCTATAGAGTTAAAATGCTGTTGTTTCATATCATCAGTCACACCGACTATAAAAATATTTTTTTTTCTGAACTATAACTTGAACTGCTTGTCAAATAGCATGAGTAAAAAATCGGGTTTATATCTCATTGTAAAGGTTTGATTTGGACCAAGCAAAACAGTGTAAGTATCAGGGATGGTTATCAAACCAGAGTGTTTACTACATAAACAACCACTTAAGCGTAATCTATAGACTCAAATCAGTTTTGCAACTAAAAGAATTGTGCTTGGTGATGTTCATGATTTAAAATATCAAAAGTGACCAAAATGCTAACTGGCAATATACTTTTGCATTAATTATTCTTCAAAAACTGGATATTTGAAAAATACTAGAGAAAAACAAACCATTCAGTAACAATATTTATGAATCTTGTCTATGGCTCCAAAAAATAACCAAACAAAAAATTAAATACCCTCAAAATACAGTAATTCCACACAGTGGAAGAAATGAATATTCATATAAATTATTTTATAAACCATACTCTTCCAACGATATATGTTACAAACTGTAAACAATTTACTTTGTGTAAGTAAATCTTTCTTTTTTCTTTAATATAAAAATTTTTCACATTTCTAAATAAAATACTAAGGTTAACAATGACAAAAACAAAGTCCTAAAGAATGTTATTTGCTTTTGGATCTTTGTCAGACATTGACAGACAAAAGCCACATACAGTTATATGCTCAAACAAGACACACCTTAGTGTGCCATTGTTACAAAGACAATGTTACATTATATACAAATGTGAATAGCAAAACATTTCTGATTAATGAGAGGGCAAGGCAAAGAGTACTGAGAAAAACATTTCCACTGATATAGTGCTATGTTTCAAAATTCAGTTATAAAAAAATAAATACTTACAAAGCTATTACATATATTACAGTATTTAAAATTGAATGTCTATGTCTCCAAACTATCACATTTAATTACATAAGCCAAGATGATCCACAGTCTGTTTAAAAAAAACAAAACAAGAAAATATGGAGTGTGCACTCCATAGTTTATAAAGAAATTAAATAGGAAGGACACCATAAAACAAAAAGGGTAAGAACAAGAACACTATCGTACCGATTTCCAGGGTCCTCGACGCCATGACACATCACGAGGACAAGCATGCACATGGCACTGCACCACACTTGGGGGCTTGTTGAGGATTTCACAGTTCTCCTCTTGTGATATTTGGCCATTGGGAAATTGACATATTACAAATCTTGATTTTATTCCTCCTCCGCATGTTTGTGTACACTAAAAAAAAAAAAAAGGAAAATTGAAAACTATGCCCTTTCAAGAGAATATCATCATGCTTTATTCAAAACTCAATACATAATCTGTAACACTAAAGTTTAAATTTATTATTTCTACACAATGATCAACATTTCTTTCTGGGTAAAAAATAAAAGTTTAGTTTCTTAATTTTATAAAAAGGCAAAATTTTGAGAGCTAGTACCACAAGATACTTCAATAAGAGATTAAGAGTCTATAAGATAGACTTGCAGCTGGCAAGTTAGTCTGGCAGGTTAAACCAGAAACAAAATTGATTTATTTAAGTAGTAGTATTAACTACATAATGTATAACTTCCAAACAACAGTTTACTATGTAGCAATGAAATCTTATAAGGTAGATCTTAATTTATAACAAGGGAAAACTCAGTTTTGTATGGAAACAGCAGGTGGGATATAATATATAAAGTAGGAAACTATTCCTGGACATATCAAAAAGATCAGGAAATGTATCAAACGCTGAAAATTCTTAGCTTTTGTCATCATTTTCACACATGGTATGCCTAAACTCAGAAACAAAGTTACCTTTATTTCATGAAATAGTGAATGGAAATTTTTAAAACAACTTGATATTTATTATTTTATAAATAATAGATAGGCAGAAGTATATCAATAAACAATGATTTCCAAAATCCCTATGGAGAGAAAATATGCACTAAGTATCATGAAGCAATGATATCTGACTAATTAAACTAGGTGGTTTATGTAATTCATCCAAAGCTTATGTCAGTCTTATTATTCTTTCTCATCCATAATAGAGGTGGGATTAGTATTTATTATAACCATTTAAAAATTATCTTCACAATAATGAATAACGAAGTAAAAACTTTAAAAAATTAAATTAAATTTTAAAAAATAAATATCTTCCCTCCCCTCGTGCCGAGAAAAATGTCAGGATGTGAAGCAAGTGCTCAAATGATTGACAATTACCTGTTTTAAAGAAAAAGATTTAGGAAGGACATGGTTTAGTAATAGGATATAAACATGATCTATATCAATATAATTTTTTACCTTTGTAACAACTTAATCCAAAAAAGTTAAATAGTAATCCTAAAATAATTTTAGAAAAGAGTAGGTGTTTAGACATACTGATGGGCAGACTAGATTCTGTTTAAAAGAATAAAGCATATATTTCCTATCATGAATGAGAGACTGATTCCGTGACAGGTTATCTCTTAAAAGAACATGATTTTACTCAATAAAAAAAAAAAAAAAATCTGATTAGTAAGTGAAGGTTATCCAATAGTAACAGGATGAAGTGCTTAACTTTTGGTCTGCAGAAACAGCAAGTCCTGCCAGAGCATTGGTGCTATAGTGGTAGCATAGCTGCCTACCAGAAAGATCACAGTCTCTACAAGTTTAGGAAATATTAGCTCTTACTTCTCCCCAGTTTCCATAATTCCACCTTGGACAAGGTCCTGAATCACAGTGTCTCGTCTCTGGAGGCTTGGAGGACATATCGCAGTAAATGGTGCTTTGTCCATTCTCATCCTGGCAGACTACTGCTCTCCGCTGGATGCCTCCACCACAACTACTCGAGCACTGCCAGGGACAAAAAACAGTCACACACACTGCAGGTCACAGCCTGAAGTCATGAGGTGAGAAAAAAGCAGTATTCTGAATTCACTCAATATCAAACTCTACATTAAAATCCCATTCACTGGAATCACACTGTTAATTGAGAAAAGCTGTGCAAATATTTGAGTTTAGTACTAGGGGCTTCAAGAAAATTTGCTGATGAAAAGAAGTTTTAAAGTATATAATAGGGTCTCCCTGGTGTTGCAGCGTATAAACGCTTCGCTGTGGAACTGTCGGCAGTGGCGACGCGAATTCGACACCTGGCCAGGAAGATTCCCACATGGCGCAGCAGACCTCTCCTGCCTCGCCCACTGCTCCTCTCAGCAGTGTATTTCCGTGGATCTGCCTGTGCTGCTCCCCACTCTGTCTCTGGTGAACCCTCTCGCCACCCCAGGCTTCTGGTCTGTACCCCAGCTTGTATGCATAAATAAATAAATCTTTAAAAAAAAGTTTTAAAAAAGCAAATAAATAAATAAAGTGTATAATAGAAAATTCACCCTAATGCTAAGACAAAATTGGTTTTAAAGTCTCACAAAAAAAAAAAATGACAATAATATAATAGTGCTAGGGTTACATAATTCTCTACACTGGTGTTTTCCTTTATATTTATACAGCATGTAAAACAGGAATGAAAATTGTACTTTTTATAGTTTAACATGATTTATTTTTTTAAAGATTTAATTTATTTCTGCATAGAACTGGGGTGTAGGCCAGAAGTGCGGGAGTGAGAGGACACACAAGAGACAGAGTAGGGAGCAGAATAGGCGGATCTACTGAAATCCACTGCTGAGGGGAGCAGTGGGTGAAACAGGAGAGGTCTGCGCCACCATGTGGGTCAGCTCCCTGGCCGGGGATTGAACTCAGGCCATAGTGGTCATAGCGCTGAGACTCGACCCACAGGATACCAGGGAGGCCCTATTATGATTTTAATCCAGCTTCCTCCATTTGCTAACATAGAAATTTATGGGTCTGATTTTTCTTTCTCAATAAACATTTGTAGTCTTACATCCTAAAATTCTTTTGTTTTTATTATAATGGACTCAAATCAGTTTGTTTTTAAATGCATTCCTTTGTTATCACAGTATCACATTAGATTATAATTCAATAAGAACACTGGGGATTTGAAATCTACATCAAAAATTGATTAATCCTTTTAAGATTTAAATGACTGATTTCCAGATAAGTTTGGCATTAAAAGCATCTGATGCTTAAAATAACAAAAAAGCTTACTGATCCCCATGGTCCTGTTCGCCATTGGTTCCCTCTGATTAATGGATAGATGCCCTGATTTTGATTATCTTCTGGTTTGTGAGTTAATGGAAAATTCCTGCCTGGAAAATGGTTTGGCTGCTCAGAGGAACTTGGAAAGTAGTTGTATGTGGGCGGGCAGGCTGCCAGGTTGCATTCTTGTTCTATGGAAGGGCGCGCAGCAGGGTCACAGTACATCTCGCTGATTGGCTGATGGTAGTTGATGCATAAAACTTGCCGAGTTGCTTTTCCATGGCCACAGGAAGCTGAACACTGATCACAAAGTCAGTCAACATTGATAATGCACTGACTGTATCAATATCATTAAGAATCAGATACTATAGTTAACTTTTGCATTTCATTTTAGTCTCATAAAAATACTCACAGGTGACCAGTTCCCCGTTTGCCACTCTCCACAAGGGCTGAAACAGACAGCTATCTCAGCAGGGCGGGGTAAATGGGCACAATACGATTCATCTGCTATTCCATCATGAGCATCACGGCAGCTTACATAGCGGGCTTGATTACCTCTTCCACAAGACACAGAACACTTAAAAAAAAAATTGAATTACACTGAGGTGTTGCATACCAGAGTCTGTTATGTATATACAGCTGCTGTTCAAATTTCTAAAACGAGTTTCTCTAGAAAACAATTTATAAATTATGCTACCTGACATAATTTCTGAGTCAAAGAAAGGACAGTAAGCATTACCATTAGTTTATATTACAAATTTCATAAATTAGATATGTACAACAGTGATGATGAAATACTCATCTTTTTTTTTTAAAGATTTATTTATTTATGCATACAAGCTGGGATGCAGGCCAGAGGTGTGGGGCGGTAAGAGGGTTCACCAGAGACAGAGTGGGGAACAGAATAGGCAAATCTACCAAAATACACTGCTGAGGGGAGCAGTGGACGAGGCAGGAGAGGTCTGCTGTGCCATGTGGGAATCTCCCCGGCTGGGCCTCAAACTTGTGCTGCAGCTGCCAACAGCTCCACAGCGCTGCGCTCAACCCGCTGCGCCACCAGGGAGGCCCAAACACTCATCTTTTTGAAATACTGATTATTTGCCAAAATTAAAGATACAGAAACCATTCCATAAACTTAGACTATCATTTAAAATAACCATGAAAAACCTAAGTAATAGAGTATATATAATCCCATAAACAAAACATTCAGAGAATATGTAAAGCTTGGAAATATATGTATTAAACATAGAATTAAAGCAAAGTATATCCTCTAAATACATTTTAGCTTTAAGTTTACAAAAAGTATGAGAATGTTGACTGCTTAAAGGTTGATTAAAAAGTCTAAAATCTATGTCTCATAACAACCTGTGACATAAACACTGTTATGCCCATTTTGTAGATGTCTTGCCCAGAGACACACAGGTCTTAAAAGACACAAGAGGACTTAGCTGTTAAGAGATTACCTAAATCTAAAATCTAAACCCTGTATTTTTACCACAACATCAAAATATCCAAGAATGTATGTGTAGCATAACTTGGGCAATCTGTAGCAACCTTTTCTTTTTTTTTCTTAAAGTCTACAGTCACCATAATAACACTGTACTTCTTGAAGTAATTCACTTACTGGGGTCCAAGAACCATGTCGCCATTGTGCCATCGTTCCCATGGGAACAGCTGGTAATGAAGTGGCCCTGATTTTAGGGATTATTGGGCAGGAAGTACCTATACAGTCCTATTCAAAAGAAAAATGGTTCTCATAAAACACCAGATAATTAAACATTTTGAGTTTTATGAAATACTTCACTTTTCCTTCCATGTCTAATTCAAGAATAGGTGAATGCTCAAGTACTTATACAGACTTTTTTCAAAAGCAAGAAGTACGGTCAAAGAACAGAAATGAATAGTAAGACTGAAACCTCAACTCTGGATTCCTCTGATGGCGGCAAATGAAAAGAGCAACAGGCCTTCAAAATGCCAGCAGGCGGAAACATTCTGGATGGACACAGAATGTAATCTAAAACAGTACACCACACTTTACAAGTTTTTGGTTTTCATAGTAATAGAGATCCTCCTTCTACAGTTCAAATGATAGAGACATCTATTAAATGAGTAGATAAGTAGATAAAGAAAACAGTAGATAAAGAAAAATCATTAATACAGCTAAAAGCGGGCAAAAGTAGAAGCAATAAATTCTCTGACACATGTCTATAAATTAGGTGGAAATAAATATGGAAAAAGTTTTGACACACATAATCCTCCCATAGTGCAAATCTTTTTGTTCATAATCCATGAAGAGGCGTCTTTTACCTGCCTGTCACTTGGGCGGCTGGTTCCAGGGCACGCTCTGTCATCTAACACTGTACTCAGTAGCTCAGCGACACATTTCACGGCACGCACTTGATACCCACGTCCACACGTGGCTGTGCACTGAAAGAATACAGGCAGGTATCAAATAGCACACTTATGTAGAAAATATATGACCTAGATTTTCTTAATACACTTAATGTACTTTCAGCAGACCTTTTTGTTAGCCCTTCACACCAGATGCCAGACTTAAAATGAGCAAATTTAATCAATACACACACTTTTTCAAATTTGTCAAAACTAATTAAAATACAGAAGTTGAAATGGAGATGCTACTATATCTTTAAAAAGTAACCATGTGAAAATATCTGTATAACAGAGACCTGGTAGGTTGGAAGCACAGTGAGCAAAATTTAGGGAAATGTCTAAAAATCTACCTGGTGTAGGTGTATGTCTGTCTTTTATTATGCTAAATAAATTCAAATAGATGAGAGCACATGACAAAGTTAAAGGGAAGACAAGAGTTCCCCACCAACTGTAACAACCTCCGTAGGAAAACAAGCTGCCACCCTTCAAAATTCTGACCCCTGCTATTCCTTCAAATTTCTAGCTGCCTAGTTTTTTTTTGTGGTCAATATCTGGAGTGTAGGACAGAGGTGCGCAGGGCGAGAGGCAAAGTGGGGAGCAGAACAGGCAGGTTGACTGAAATATACTGCTGAGGGGGGCAATGAGCAAGACAGGATATGTCTGCTGAACAATGTGGGAAGCTCCCTGGCTGGGGATTGAACTCAGGCCTTGGAGGTGGCAGTGCTGAGACTTAATTTCTAAGTCACCAGGGAGGCCCTCTGGCTGCCTGCTTGGCACAACTTCTCAAAATGCTTATACTAAATGAAGTAAAGAGAATAACTTTGACAGAAAATGAAAATATTTACATTTTAAACATAGCAAATGAAAGCATAAAATTTACTTGTGGGAATGTAAATTGGCACAGCCAGTCTGAAAAGCAGTCTGGAGAATCCTCAAAGAAATTAAGATCAGAAATATTATATACCCAGCCCACTGCTGAGTATTTATCTGAAGAATATGAAGACACTAACTCAAACCGTGCACCTCAGGTTCACTGAGGCATTATTCACAATAGCCAAGAACCAGAAACAACTAAGTGCCCATTGATGGAGGAGTGGATGAAGATGCTACACACACACACACACACACACACACACACACACACACACACACACAAGAATACTGCTCAGTTATGCAAAAAGATGAAATCCTGCCATTTGCGACAACATCGATCAATCTAGAGGGCATTATGCTAAGTGAAGTCAGTCAGATGGAAAAAGAAACGCCACTCCAGTGGTAAAGAAACAAAACAAATGAACAAAAGAAAAACAAAACTCTCTTATATAAGGATAAAACAGTTTTTACCAGAAGAGAAAAGAGGTGAGTAAATTGGATAAAAGTATCAACTGGTGATGAATGGAGACTAAATTTGGGGGGCAAACATCATATAGTAAATACAGATGTTGTTTTATAAGGCTGCACACCTGCAACCTACATATTTTTTTATACCGGTGTTACTTTAATTTTAAAAATGTAAACTCAAGAGCACTGCTCATATAATTCACAGTAACATTAGCAGTACTAACGATATTTGGGAGAGAAAGGCTTGTTGTTATTTCAGGGGTATTTTTCCACAAGCCAACTAAAATTTATCTGCAATTCACTAAAACAATGAATATACCACAGCTTTTATGCTATTCTGAAAATACAGATTAATCAGAAAAACTCTAAATCCTATACTCACGGAGCCCCATGGTCCTACTTGCCAGGAGGCACATGTCTGAAGCTCACATGGTCTCAGAGATTCAGGTTTGGTGCTTGAAGTACAGAAGCTGTCACTCAAATGATCTTCATTCAGCTGACACCGTACTTGCCGCTGCTGTGTTCCTTTTCCACATGTAACAAGGCACTGTAAGAAAGAACTAACCATTATTTATCTTCAGTGTCAGTGTTTCACTTACAAAATGAAAGCATTATCAATTTGCATATTAAAATACAGTGGCAGATCATGCCTTAGCACATTTTCCCTTCACTACTACACAAACTAATCACTTACTCAAATCTGCCACCCCAGACTTCTGCAGCTCAAATCCCAGTGCGATATTCATCTGCCCGAGAAATAAGGGTACAAAACTATTCTTAGAGTAAGTATAGCTCAGGCTACCATGAACAAAGGACTTTTGTGTGAATGTGGCTATGAAAGAAACATTAATTAATACTACTGTTAGCCAGACACTCTTAATAGTCTAAGGACAAACCACTTTATTGCCTTGGTATGAAAGTTATTTACAAAATGATAGAATAAATTAAATACTTTTTTATAAGTTTTTTTTAAAGATTTATTTATTTATGGATACAAGAACTGGGATGTAGGCCAGAGACTGGGGGGTGAGAGGATTCGCCAGAGACAGAGTAGGGGGCAGAACAGGCAGATCTGCTGAAATCCACTGCTAAGTGGAGCAGCAGGCAAGACAGAAGTGTGCTTCACCCCATGGGTGATAGCTTGATAGAGCTGAGACTTTAACCCCTGTGCCACCAGGAAGGCCCAAATGTAAATACTTTTATATTGTATAAAGCCACTGGTCACAAAGCTTTCCTACACAATGTTACAACAGTTCTAAGCCCTGTGTGTTACTGTTACCTCACTCCACTCACTAGCAGCCCAACTGGGACAGGGAAATTGGTTGCAGTCTTCTCTCATCACTCGGGGTAGTTCTTGACATTCTCTGTCAGCAAGACGGTGGCCAAATTTATTGATACAGTATGATTCTCGAGACCTTTCCCCACCTCCACAACTTCTGGAACACTGATTTTTGAAATAAGTGGGGACAAATGGAAAGAAAATAAGTTTCAAAATACACTTTAGAATAAGGTAAAAATTTCATTAAAAAAATGGGGCAACTTTTGTTGAAGCAAATTTTTTTGTTCGTACCTGGGACCATTCTAAATAATGCCATCTTGATAAGACACAGTCCCCACGACAAGGCTCTCGGGCAGGGGGTTTCGGTTGGTCTCCACAGTAGAGGTCATCCACTGGGACGGTTTGCCCTTTATGGATGGAGTACTTCATGCAGCGGACATCTAAGGATCTGTATCCTTGACCACAGTGAGATGAACATTCACTTTTGCCAGTGATGTGCCACCTAGAAAAAAGGATGTTATTACGCTTACAAAACATGCCAAATGATGGAACGTACTGGGCTGTCAGAAAAGTCATGACTTATTTTTTCTAAGCTTTCTATGCAAAAGTGCCTCATGACTTCTCCGACAACAATATAACTGGATTCAGAGAAACTCACGCAAACACTTCAATTTTAAAAAATTATGTTAGAGGCATCTACCCGAGTAGCTCAGGCAGCAGAGCATGGGATTCTTAAAAAATTCTGTTAAGACTGGGTGTTTGCATATAGGAAAGCTACTGATTTTTGTGCGTTGATTTTGTATCCCGCTACTTTACTGAACTGGCCTATAATTTTGAGCACTTTTTCTATGGAGTTTTTAGATTATCATATCATCTGCAAATAGAGACAGTTTAATTTCTTCTTTTCCTATTTGGAGCCCTTGAATGTCTTTCTCTTGTCTTATTGCTCTGGCTAGGACTTCCAGTATGATACTGAAAAGCAATGGTGAGAGTGGACATCCTTGCCTTGTTCCTGATCTTAATGGAAAGGCTTTCAGCTTCTCACCCCTGAGGATAATATAGGTTGTGGGTTTGTCGTATATGGCTTTTATTATGTTGAGGTATGTTCCATCTATCCCAAGGATTTCAAGGGCTTTTATCATAAATGGATGTTGCACTTTGTCAAATGCTTTCTCAGCGTCTATTGGTATGATCATATGGTCTTTGTTTTTCTTTTGTTGATGTGTTAGATTACATTGATTGATTTTCGGATGCTGAACCATCCTTGTGTCCCTGGAATAAATCCCACTTGGTCGTGGTGTATTATCTTTTGGATGCATTGTTGGATCCTGTTGGCTAAGATTTGGTTAAATATTTTTGCATCAGTGTTCATTAGAGAGATTGGTCTGTAGTTTTCTTTTTTGGGGTTGTCTTTGTCTGGTTTTGGTATTAGAGTAATGTTTGCTTCATAGAATATGTTTGGTAGTACTCCCACCTTCTCAATTTTTTTGAAAGTGTTTCAACTCAACAAAAAACAAAGCCAATAATCCAGTCAAAAAATGGGCAGAAGAGCTCAAAAGGCACTTCTCCAAAGAAGAAAAGCAAATGGCCAACAGGTACATGAAAAAATGTTTACCATCACTCATAATCAAGGAAATGCAAATCAAAACCACAAAAAGATACCACCTCACACCTGTGAGGATGGCACACATTAAAAATACAGGCAACAACAAATGCTGGAAAGGATGTAGAGAAAAAGGAACTCTTATACACTGCTGGTGGGAATGCGAACTGGTCCAACCACTATAGAAAGCTGTACGGAGATTCCTCAAACTGCTGAAAATGGAGCTTCCATACAACCCAGCAATACCCCTTTTGGGAATCTACCCAAAGGACACAAAAACACTAATCCAAAAGGATGCATGCACTCATATATTCATTGTCTCACTGTTCACAATAGCAAAGGTATGGAAGCAACCCATATGTCCAAAAATAGATGATTGGATCAAGAAGATGTGGTACATATACATAATGGAATTCTATTCAGTATTCAAAGAAGATAAACATATGCAATTTGCAGTGACATGGATGGAATTAGAGGGGATCATATTCAGTGAAATAAGCCAGAAAGAAAGAGAAAAATATTGAATGGTTTCACTTATAACAGGACTATAGGGAGACCAAATAGGAGAGAGACACTCAGTGTGTGTGTGGGGGGTTGGGCGGGAGAGGATAAGGGCACAAAATGGAGTAGAAAAGGACACAAAGGACCACGGAGATGGGTCACAGGTGAATTGGTGGTGGGTTACCCAAGGGGAATACAAAATGTAAAAGATATAAATAACAATAAAAATATATATATTATTAAAAAAATTACATGTCTATATAAAAATTCTGTTAAGAGCTGATAAACAAGTCACCTGAAAATATTTAACCTATCACTGAATTAGAGATGAAAAGTTCTTAGCTGTCATATAGTCCAAATATGTATTTCATAGATGAGAAAATGAGGTTCAAGGCCCTCCCTGGTGGCCTAAGGGTTAAGTCTCAGCGCTGTCACCCTTATGGCCTGACTTCAACCCCCAGCTAGGTTGCTTACCCATATGGCGCAGCAGACCTCTCCTATCTCACTCACTGCTCTCTTCTGCAATCTATTTCAGTAAATCAGACTGTTCTGCTTCCCACTCTGTCTTTGGAGAATCCTCTCACTCCTGGTACCTCTGGTCTACGCCCCAGTTCTTATAAGCATAAATAAATAAAAAAAAATCTTTAAAAGAAAAAGGAAGTTCAGAGATATCATATATTTGAATGGAAAAAGTGCTTGGCTCTTTCTGTCAGAAATCTTACTTTCTTATGAAAATCTAACATCCTCCCCAGATCTATACAAATGGAGCTAATTTAGCTGGGGCTGGTGACAAGGACTCTACACACTGACCTCAAACTTGCATTTGTTGAGGACTGAGGAGGTCAAGGAACCCCAGGCGTCACTCAACTGTCCCAAATGAAGATTACTCAATTACTCCGCGGCAGATTTAAACCGGGACTGAGTACATCTGACTTACTATCAGGCTGGGGTACATACAAGCTGGGGTACAGGCCAGAGGCGTGGGGCGGCGAGATGCTTCACCAGAGACAGAGTGGGGAGCAGAACAGGCAGATCAGAAATACACTGCTGAGGGGAGCAGCAGGCGAGGCAGGAGAGGTCTGCCACATCACGTGGGATTCTCCCCCGCCGGGCGTTGAACTCACATCTCACATCTCACACTGCCGCTGCCGACAGCTCCACAGCTCAGCGCTCAACCACTGCGCCACCAGGGAGGCTCATTGTTCATTTTTGTATAATATGTGTTTTCTCCTCTCAAGTGTAGTCCCCATAAAATTCCCATCACCAAGTCACCCATGAACCTTCACCATAGTCTCTTGTGCTCTTCCTTCCCCTGTTTGGATCCCTCTCCCTCCCACTCCCCACTGCAGAATGTCTCTGAGTTATAGTTAACCGTTAATTTTAGTTTTTAATTTATTATTATTATGTTTCCTGATCCCTTATTTGGTTCCCCTCCATTCCCCCTATAAGTGAA
This sequence comes from Scalopus aquaticus, assembly GCA_004024925.1. Lineage (NCBI taxonomy): Eukaryota > Metazoa > Chordata > Mammalia > Eulipotyphla > Talpidae > Scalopus > Scalopus aquaticus. The sequence continues at coordinate 38,409 of PVIJ01011351.1, forward strand.
ACCATGCAATATTTTCCTTTTTCCTTCCGGCTTATCTCACTGAGCATCACCCCTCCAGCTCCATCCACAGTGCTACAAGTAAGAATTAACTGACCTGCTTCATGGGGTTACTGGCCATAGCTTTACTCTCAAACCCATTTCAAAAAAACCCAATGACAAATTTAGGTCAGAGGTAAAAATTCCCCTGTCATGAGCTAAGACCACATACTGGACAAAATACTGGTAAGTGGTCAGAGAAATCAATCTACTGATTCCCTAACCTACAAACTTAGGAAGTTTATTGAGTCATCAGTTCAACAAAATCATATCACAAAATTTGTTTCATATCTTTAAACCATGGCTTTTCAGATTCGAGTTTACCTGTATATTACAGATGTTGCCATTTCCTCCAGAAAATAAAGGCCTATCTATTGGTGTTCAGCAAACAGGGTGAATGAAAATTCAAACCGATTACTGAATTTCACAATAAATTCGTGAGCCTGAAATTCATTAATGGCAGAGACAAAGTATCAACATTAATTACATGTCTGCTCTGTGCCAGGCCCTGCACTTGCTGTTTTGTATTTTGTGTTACTTATCCACTTTAATCTAGTTACATAATACACTACTCACAGTACACATTATTTCTCTTTTACCTTAGTTCACAGTCCATATTGCACTTTTCAGTCACAAACAGTGGAAGTGGTAGGTGGTTGCATTTTTGCTCCGACACCACCATATGATCACTCTTCCGGATGCAGGTAATTTTCCTTCCATGAAGACCTTGGCCAAAGTCAAAGGAAATTAAAAAATTAAAGGTAAATTCACGTAATTGGATGTTCCATAGTTATTTAATTCTGCTAATAGCCTAAAGAATTCAGTTAAACTGGCAAAAAAAATTTCCAACACAGTACACAGGATAGGTTCACTATTAATCTTGTCAAGCAGAACTTTCTATCATAACCTGAATCCTGGGAGATTAGAAAGCTTGCTAGTGAGAGACAAGAGAAAGTGGGACAGTATGGACTAGAGTGAAATCCATGATAACTGGATGGGGTGATTGTTAGTGGAGAACTGAGTGGCCTGGCTGGTGCTGATGTGCATAGTACATCAAATGACTGTCTCCCTTTTTTCCCTATAAGAACCACAAATGTGCCACATGAACGCAATATGTTAAGAATAGGGAAAGTAGAGGAGGGAATGTTCTGTTCCTTCAGCTCAATTTTTCTATAAATCTAAAACTTCCCTAAAAATAAAGTCTATTAATATTTTAAAATGACAAGGATGCAGATAGCAAGCGGGAGAAGTGTCATAGGCAATATGCAGTCAAAACACAGTGGGAGTAAGAAATAAATCCTTGTTCAAAGTCAGAGAGATCTCACATTTCTTTGGATGCCACATAAGCACAGTTAAGGCAAACTAAAAGTGGTTACATAATGAGTAAGCTGACTTTGAACTACGTATTTTCTGCAATGAGACAGAAAAGAGTTTTAAGCAGTCAGTGGTATGATCAAATTTCTATTTGGTCAACTGTATATTTCCAGTTAGCTAAAATGAACATACATTTTTATCTGTTCTTTCCTAAATATCCTCTGAAATAACCACAAGGAATTTTGGAAAGGCATAGACCTAAAATACAAAAACGAATAAGGAAACACAGCAGGCAGAAAAAGAAATATTGAATATGAAAATAGCTATTTAAAGAGCCAAGGAAGTTGAAACTTAAGCCTGTGGAGGGGGAAAGGGAATAAAGAAACAAATCATTCCTGCCACAGAATCCAAGAACAGCTCCCCAAGGGGTGAATGTGAGAGGGGAAGGCTGAAGAAATGGTGAACTAACTGGAAAGTATTCACAAAGAGCAATCAGCCTCCAGCCCTTCTACATCTGTTCAGAACAAATAAAATGGAGTCACCTAAGTATATTTCCTATCATATCGAAGGATAAAGAAATACTGGTGAAATTAATACTTATATTTATCCCTAATTATCCAAAACATGATCATTTCAATGTGACATCAATATACTTTTTATTACTTTTTCATACTAAGTCTTCAAAATCCATTTTGTATTTCATATTTAGAGCTCGTTTCAATGGACTAAATAAATATAGCAATGCCTACCATATTGAACAGATCTAGAAAAGGTGAACTTGTAGATATATATACTAAGGAAAGTTGAGGAAGCACTGCACTAAAAATTGGGCAATTAAGTTAAAAAGTCTCCTGACTGAATAAGATCCAGGCTCACTGGATTCTTCATTTCCCACTGGTTCCAAACCAGTGGGATTACTTCCCAATTTATATTACTTCCCAATCTCCTCACTGATCATCAGAAGATGGGAGAATTCCTCTCTTGGGAGACTCCTCTGCCCCAAAACAAAGATAAACTAACAATGACAGTCGAGGCTCCCCCCACGTAAGGCCCCTCTTTGATTTGTGTGAGCCACGTGGGACTCTCAATTTGCATCTTAATATTTCTTAAATGTGAACAAATAGCAAAGATCAGCAGACATTTTAGGAGGCCACTAACACAAGAGGCCCAAATTAACAAAAATAAAATAGAACCAGGATGAAACAGTATCTCAGGGAACAGAAGGAAGCTGAAAGACCATGAATAATACCCTAATAATACGTAATAAAAGATACTGCATCCGTGAAACAAAAGCTACATGTTACCAAGAAGAAACATTAAGATAGCAACGTAAACTGAGAGAAGAAATTAGAAAATAATTAATTAGTCCAGTAAGTCATACAACCAAACAAAAACCCCAGAAAGGGAGAAAATTTAATATCAGGAAATTATTCAAGAAATAATGCAGTGAAATTTCTCAAGTCAAAGGATGTATGTGTCCAAATTGGAATGGCATCCTAATTTACTATAAGGGAAGAGAGAAACACCCACTTCCAGGATACATTGTTCTGAAACGTCACATCTCTTGAATTAAGCAGTCCTCAAATTTTCAGAAAAGAAAGTATTACAAATACAGGAAATGAGATAAGGCTTTCAATATTCTAAAAGAAAATTAACTAAGAATGTCACATTAGCCTAACCACTAAGCGTGAGGTTAGGAAAACACCATTTTCAGATATTAAAGGTCTAAAAAAAATTATCTTTTTCAAGAAAATGATAGGGCCCACCCATTGGAAGAAACAAATCAAGTGATGGGATTTATAATGACAAGGGAACCCAATACTAAAGAAAGCTGAAGAGCGCTCCTAGGATAACAATGAAGGGAAAGCTCAAGATAACAACCATATAGCAGGTCTAGAAAAGCAACACAAAATAGAACAAGAGAAAAGAGAGCCACAAGAAACAACAGATGAAGAAAAACAGAAACTGATAGATTAAATAATGTCTTTGAAAATATAAAGTCGAAATTTTTACTGTCACTTTGGGAATGGATAGCTTTCAGTACACAGAAAAGCAGTAAACAAATGACATCAAGGGACTTAACTTTAGAGAAACCAAAATGTTACTCAAAAGGGGGCAATATAGGAGCCTTCCTAGTGGCACAACAGGTTAAGCACAGCACTGTGGAGCTGTCAGCAGCTCCCAGGGCGAGTTCGATGCCTGGTGGGGGGTGAGGGGGGAGATTCCCACATGGCGCAGCAGACCTCTCCTACTGCTCCCCTCAGCAGTGTACTTCAGTTGATATACCTGTTCTGCTCCCCACTCTGTCTCTGGTGAACCCTCTCACCACCCCACACCTCTGGCCTATACTCCAGATTGTATGCATAAATAAATAAATCTTTTTTTTAAAAGGGGGGCAATACAATCACAGTACACTATGTAGAGAGGGACCCCTGGACGGCTGCTTAAGATACCTCTCCTTGTCTATCTCCCCAACCTTCTCACCACATCTTGTTCAACCTTCCATTTGGAGTCTTGCTGCTCTCTGCTTGGTGGTTTTCCTACATTTGAAGATGATCCTCCACTCTCTCATTCCTTGGATTGGTTCCCAGTTCCCCACTTTATTAACACAGAACAGCTTTCCCATCTAATACTGAAAGGCTGGTCCCAGCTCCTAAAACCCACATTCTCATCTGGAAAGTATATCCAGGGTCTTTCTGTCAAAATGAACTTCTTCTGTGTTATCAGTTCTTTTTTTCCAGGGATATCATTTTTCCACTCAGCCTTGCATCATATACTGCAGTCTCCCTCCTGAGATACTGTGCAAACAGGAATGCTTGGGCCTAAGAACCACTGTTGCAACAGTAGAGGACCAAGTCTGTGCCTCTTACTGAATGGAATGACACCATCCCTTTGGCACTCTGAGGTTAGTTCATTGATTGTCCATCAAATTCCCACTGACTTTGGTCATTGCCTCTGGCTATCCTCCTTCTCTAAGCTCATCTCCACAATGTGCTAAGCATCCTCTTCTCTGATCATCTGCTCCCTGAATTCCCAACCCTTTTCCCTAGTCCCTACGAAAAGGTTTTCCACTCTATTAAACCTCTCTATATCTTCAAAATTAATCTCTTCATAGGCTGTTCCCTCTATCTTTTTTATGATCATCTCTATGCACACCTGTAGCTTTACACCTACTACTTAAAATTAAAGTAATTGGCTCATGCCCTGGTTTGTCCACTAGACTTTAACACTTGAAAGTAGAATCAGGGTTTTAGTTTGAAACAAAGTGGTTCTGCAATAACTTTTTATTGATTGGAACATAATATTTTATAACTAAGCATCTCTGATTAGAGTCTGGTGAAAGACTCCAGTTTTCTCATTTTCTCCACTGTGTTTCACTGCTTTTCCATTTCCCATTACGGTCCTTTCAGTTACTCATGCCATCAGGGCAAATATTTTCCCTGTGGTCATAAATGGGGAATAAAAGAATCAAAGAATGTTTGATGCCCCAACACTACAAAGGGAAGAGAGGTTTCTGGGAATATGTTTGGAGGGGAGGGGACAAGAATACAGGTATTTCACTTAAGAAAAAGTACAGGAGTTTGAGAAACTTTCTGTGACTGAGCAAGAGAATGAGAATGTGAAAAGGAAGGAGCAGTATGGAGCTGCTGAAAAGGACAGAACAAGTGAGATTATTCGCACAAGAAACAGAAAAAATGAGAATGGTAGGAAGGGAAGAAAGCCAGGAAAACTTTGCATGTCTATCCGTGTGGTATACTGTTAGACAGTGGAGAAGATTCTGGAAGGCAGAGGGTGAATGCCTCAAATTACACCAGCATGCACCAACTTCGTCTTTTCATTTAATCCCCACATACCTTGACACATTTTGGTACAGTCTTGCCATGGGCCATACGGATCCCACATGAACAGGTCACTCTTCTCTTCCATAGGGATGTTAAAGGAATAACGCACATCAGGGTTGTATAAATTACCCACACACAAAACCTCAAAAATACGAAGGAGCATACAATTAATTCACCAAACACACATTCTGTCTTTGAAAAATTCCATCAAAGTGACTCTGGCTTATTGCATCATGCAGGCTTCAAGTGTGCAGCATGGTAAGTCACCTGCATAGGGACTGCATTTAAGTTCACCACTGAAAGTCCTAGATGTTGTCAAGGAGGGTGGTGAAACACCAACTAAGTTTTGCTATTAAGCCTATGTGGGACAGAATGACGTTCATGAGTCTTGTGCAGAGTATTTTATTTCTAGCTTCTCCCTTACTGCTTGAGCAAAGGATTCCAAAGAACTTACTGATTTCCAGCTATTTTTTTGTCCTTTTTTGTCCTCACTGGTTTGTTGTCATACGTGTTGCTTCTACATTTATAATTTTTTTATTGAAGAGATAGTGGTTTACAACACTGCATATATTTCAGACAATTTCCTACCTTGACATTTATATATAGCAAATGACACCAACAAAGGTATACGTTCATTTTCATATTTAATAATAAATCCAAAGAAATTAACCATCACAGTTCTACTAGAGTCAAGCCACATTTTATTAACAATTCCAGAGAATTTACCTGCAAAACAAGTTCATCTTCCAGCCGATCAGTACTGTTAATTCTTTCAATTGAGTTGTTTGAGCCACTATATTCAAAAATAGCTCCTTGAATGTTGATTTCCTTTTTTGACATACTTACAACAAAATTTCCATTCAAAAGAAAATTTCCTTGAGTGTCAGATAATGCTGCAAAAGGATAGTGTTCATGAAACTGTAAAATCAGTCAACAGCACATAAAATACTTAAACTTTTAAAATTCAAAGCCTTTTTTGAAATTAAAGAATGTAAATGAAAATTAGTATCAAGAAATAAGCTTTATTTTACTGTAGTGTAATTTTTCATAGAGGGGGCATTGGCATAGCATAAAAGTAGCCATTATAAAGTGAATAATTCCATAGTATTTAATACATTTATAAAAGTTACAATGCTGTGCAACTACCACCTCTATTTAGTTCTAAAATGTTTTCATCCCCCCCAAAGGGAAACCTCTATATTTGACCTTATAAAGCCAAGTATAATCCTGAGAAACGCGGTTCATTGTAAATGCAGATTCCCAGTTATAAGCATGTATTCCTAGGAGGACTATTTCGCATTTCATTAATGTGAACAGGGCACTCTCCCATCAGTTCTACACCACCACACACTCCAGCTTGATGATTTACAGTGAATTTTAAGATGTTTCTCAGACAAAAGGAAAAGGTTTGTAAAACATTCTCTTTGTCTTTGGGACTACATGAAATTCTTTAAACCTAAAAGCTAACTTCTAAAAATTAATAATATAGGGCCTCCCTGGTGACGCAGCGGTTGAGCACTGCGCTGTGGAGCTGTTGGGAGCAGCGATGCGAGTTCAACGCCCAGCCTGGGAGAATCCCACATGGTGCGGCAGACCTCTCCTGCCTCGCCCACTGCTCCCCTCAGCAGTGTATTTCTGATCTGCTTGTTCTGCTCCCCACTCTGTCTCTGGTGAACCCTCTCGCCGCCCCACGCCTCTGGCCTGTACCCCAGCTTGTATGTATCAATAAATAAATCTTTAAAAAAATAAAATAAATAAAATAAAAATTAATAATATAAACAAAGCCTGTGTATTAGAAATAGTTAAATGACAATACATTGTGAGTTTTTCATTAACATTTAAAAATATAAAAGCTTGGCACTCTTTTGTTGATACCAGAACTTTTTTTAAAAAAAGTTGAATGCTTTTACTACATGATAGAAACACTTAAGCAAATTATTTACAACATTCAACTCCAAAGGGGTCTATGATTAATTTTAGATAAAAAGATTTTATTCTAAATACACATGCAACTTTTAATTGAATATAATCTTTGGTTATCTCTTCTGGGAAAAATCTTGAAAGTACTTTTCAGAGTCTGGTTCAATATTTTAAAAATAGGATCTATGTATAGCACGAGAAGATAACATGTATAGGGAACCAGATGACTTAAACTCAGTAGGAACTGAAATTGCATGTTTGTTCAGAGGGCTCTTCTTGCCTTCTAAGAATTTATATCAACCACAGATCTCCATGAAATTAGACAAAAACTACATACTGGCTGCTGTTTACTAGAAATGTTTACCAAGGTAATTGTCATCTTCTGGTTTTCCTGAGTAGCTATGCTGAAGAATATCAATGTTTGTTGCTCCTGTGGGAATCTTTACAACGACATTATAACCTGCAATATAAGTGTATACATGTTAAGTTGCACAAAAAGCAAATGATCTGGAGACTATTACTGCTGAATAATTGAAGAGTTTGAAAAACACAGATATAGTTTTGTTTTATCTTTTAAAAAAATGACACAGTGCTTATTGTTTTTGAATCAATGCCTAAACAAAATTCTAGGATTTAGAAAAAGTGGTGGTACCTAAAACCAGACAGTTGAGGATATTTAAGGTACACCTTTCCTGTTTGTTGTTTTTTTTTTAACTTCTGGAATCCTTAATATAGAATGGAAATGAAATATTTTAGTTTCTTAGATATTTAATACATATTAATTTTTAATCTTGACTAATACCCTTTCACCTTTTAGCAATGGGAAAAAATACAGAATTTCAAATTCTATAAGAAACCCTTGAGTTATTAGAACAGTTAAGTCTTCGCTATATGTGTACACAAAATCTCAGTGAACAGAAAAATAATCAATATTAATGAGAAACATATTTTCTTAAGCTTTCAGTTTAGAGTGTAAGCAGGAATCTATATAGGAACCCATTTCACATAACTTTTAAAAGTCTACTAGCAAACTTGTCATGAGGAATATAAAAAGTCAGCTTGAGAAAAGTGAAAATATTATTTCCATTTTGTGAGATCAAATTCAGGAACACTAGGCTCTGCTCAAAAGATGAGGAACCACCACATAAAATGTGTGTTAAACAAGATATTTTCCCCAAACTAAATACATGCACATAATATAATTATCTAAATACTCTCAGGTTTCAGGTAACATTTAGCCTTGCTCTGATGATATTATTTTAAGTTTTTCCTTTTCCATATTATTAGGATTGTTTCCTTCTATTTAAAAAATTCAAAAAGGAGCTGTAATTTTTCTTATATACTAACATTGATAAATATGGAAAAAAATGTATGAAAAGGGAACTTTAAAAGGCTTAGTTTTGTGACCCTGATATAACGTTACCTTGAAGGTCTTTTAGAGCAATCTTATTTACATCTCTTTAAGGCACTGCATTACAAATATAAGGTGAGAAATGGTCAATGATTTTGCACATACTATATTATATTTGTTGTTAGAGGTTATAAATCAACAAGAATTATTTTAATTCATGATTTTCTTCATTATAAGAAGTATCTCCACAACTTATGCCTTTGCTATTGTATTTTTTTAAGGAAAGCAATTTCTAGGCATTGCAAAGGTAACATGATGAACACAACCACCAGGGGGCAGCGTTTCACTCAGACTTTGCAAATGTTAAACTTTTTTCTATCTGCCAACTGATTTATTCATATTACAATTCTGGAAAGATTAAATATTTGATTCTAATTCAGTATGTGTGGTTTTAGACAGCAAAAAAAATCTCTCTCCAATACAAATAAATATGTGCCATTGGTTATAATGGATCCAAAGTCTGTGACTCTCAGAAAATAATAGTAACAAGTAGAAAAATAATGTTAAGTCACTTGGTAATTAAGACTGATAATCATCGCAAATTATGAAATGCACTATGATTTTCATACAGATAGAAATATTAATATTGTTTTATTCAAACCAATTTCATTGAAGCAATTAATACAACTGAACGCATGAACACAATTTAAAAATGAACAACAGACTCTAAAAAATACATTATTATTGATCAAGGAATTTTGAAAAGAATGTTTTTATTCCCATAAAAGGAAAAAAATGTTTCCTGAGAAAATTTTAAAATGGAAACTATCTGCTATATTATATTTTCATAAGAGTTCTGAAGAAAAATGAAACTATGGTCAAATATCAATTCAGCAATCCAGGTACTACCTGGAAAATCAAATGTAATGATAATTCCAATCAATACTAAAATTAGTGATTTCATTCTTTATCTCTGATAATTTTCAATATGTCATAAACAACAAACACAACACATAGGCCAGGACATATCAAAAGAAAAAAGAATTTCAAAGGATGAAAAATACTGTAACCAAGTTTCCAGGTAAAAATTATAAATATAAATACATACATTTCAGATTGAAAGAACAATAAAAACATTTCATTCATTAGGAGGAACTATTAACAAATCATTGTCAAAGAGCAGTGAATTTACTCTAATGATGTACTTTATACACGGTAGACAATTTTTGTATTTAGGAAATTCTTCTTTAGCAATCATTTTAAACTATGGAGTTGAACTTCAGAGAAGTAAAAACAGTAAGTCATTACTATTATACCTTCATGCTACATTCCATCACGGCAAGTGAAAGGGAGAAGCAGAAACAAACACGCAACTTACCATAATGAGCACTATTGAAGACGCCTGCCATGGTCCTGCATGAAGAGTTGTCCCCACCACACACTCCACATTTGTCTCTCTTGGCCTTGGAGTTCAACACATGGTCACAGCCAGCTTGCTTCAAAACAGAGCAATGACAATCAACATTTAAAAATAACTAAGGATAAGTATGTTGCTTTACAAAGCTCTTGCCACAAATGAGTCAATTAATAGGATTTTCGATACAACAGTATTTTTTTAGAACATCTATTAATCGTGTAGTAGACTAGTATTTTCACACAACTGTTGACATGGATGAGTAAGCAATGCTTTTCTAATGATGGTTAAATTAGCAGTGTTTTTCCTAAAAAGGAACACACTAAAAATCAAGACTTTAAAACTCTGGGAATAAATTGGGCACATTCAGAAGAAACAATTGCTCCAAAATTAATATCCAGTATAATAAATGGCAGCTATGAAAAGATAAATGAGTAAAGGTGAAAGTAAATCGCTTGTCCCAGGGGTTTAAAAGAATAATGCAGCTCATCTCCATGCAAATGTTGTACCTCTGAGTAAGTTGCAATAACTGTTTTTGTTCTTTACAGTAATCCTCTAAATTTAATCATCAGAAAAGTAAGAAAATTTCATGGTTTTCTTCATGGTGAATTTTCTTCTACATAAGCAATTATTTTAAAAATAAAAATTTTAACCAGTTACTTTCTCAACATGACATACATCTATATATCCTAATAATCTTCATATTTTTTCAATGCCTATGTCACTTGACTGTTAATTAGATAAAACATAGCTTTTTCAGGTCACTACCTTTTCCTAAGCATTTACATGATTTCCAATGTGTATGCCCAGTTTTTGGGGACGTCTCATTAGTGCTTTGGGCATAAGGCCCTTTAATTACCTCAGTAACTGGTAATAGATGGTTATAGAAAAAAACTAAAGGGTCCTATTAAGTTTCACCTTAACCAAAAGAGTGAATTCATAAAGCTGAATCTGTATTCTTCATACAGCATTCACTATTTCACTCTGAAATTCACCAAGGATTTTTAAGCTTGCCATCTGCAATGTGAGTGCTTTAATTCAGGGCCTAATCTGTTTTCACCAAGCATACTACTAAACGACCCGTCTACGTCCAATCTTCTCCTAACCCAGTACATTGTTAAGACCTTCAGAATCACAAATATTGCTCAACTCCAAATCCTTTCACAGAGCTCCAAGGATTCCAGGAACAAAAGTACATATAATAAGCATCAGCTCCATCCCTGGTGCCTTCCTCACCTTTCTAAAACCTACTCATCCTCAACTAGTTCAAGCATTACACCATCCATAGACATTCTCTGAATGTTTTACCACTGCCACATAAAATCACACCCCGTGCCACTTTCAGGATGACCTCAGAGTACTGCAATCTGACCGCTAACACAACTTCCCTAACAAATCTGTGAGGGAATTCTTTCAATAAGGTGAAAGAATTCACCTTATTGCATTCTTGTCGCATTCTTTCAATAAGGTGACTAGATGGTATACCTGACATCCAGCAGGTATTTAGTAAATGTGACTTGAATGTGTACAGGAAGTAAGAGATATGCAGGAAGGTGGAGGGATGGGGAGAACACCATATTTAACACAGAGGGGAAAAAAATTACCACAGGGGGTCACATTTGAAATACTAAGAAGACTTTACAGCCCTTCTGTCCCATTATTTCTCTTTTTAGGAAGCTGACCTCCTCTCTCAGCTTGATTTTGAGTACCATAGGCAAAACAAAGTCAGCAAATTTATATTAATGCTTCCTGAGTCACTCTGAATGACAGAGAATTGCCTAGTAATAAGTTTCCTAAGAACACCCTGTAGACAGTATGAGCTCACCAAGGCTGCTGCGCTGGGATTCACGAGAATACATTCTGGGGCCCCCTGGTGGCCTAGAGGTTGAGTCTCACAGATATCACTACAGCCTGGGTTCAATCCCCAGCCAGGAAGCTCGCCCACATATGGCATAGCAAACCTCTCCTGTCTCACCCACTGCTCCCCTCAACAGTGAATTTCAATCCATGCCTGCTCTGCTCCCCACTCTGTCTCTGGTGAATCCTCTCACTCCTCCCCCCACAAACCTCTGGTCTATACCCCAGTTCTTCTACACACACAGACACAGACACAAAAAATTTTTTTAAAGAATACATTCTGAAGTAATAGAAGGAATATTTGAATAAAGAGGGAAAATATCATTCTCAAAGTCACTTTATAATAAACTTAGTTACCCGACACAGGCCTTGAACACAGATGTCATTGGTTTCACTTCCACAAGGAGTACCATCGGCAACCCTATCCTTCAGTTGGTAGAAGTTAGTGGTTCCAGCAACCCGACAGTAGAGTTTACAGCGATCTTTGATGGCAACTGTAACAGAATGTCAAATGTTGGTTGTACAATGAATGGCTGCCTGTTCCTCGGTCTCAAAAAAGTCTTACAACAAATGGAATGTTTGGAGCACTTACTGCCACTGTACTTGGGGAGCCACCTCACATTAGGGGAAAGACCGCTGATGTTGAAATGTTCGCCATCAAAGTCAGAGCACTGCTTCTCGCGAAAGTCTTGCTTGCCTTTTGGACATGAATCAGTATTACATGACCGAAATTTCATCCTGCGGCCCACACAGAACTTTCCTCCGTTTCTTGGCCTAGTCAAATTCATTACATTTTGAAGCACATCAGTACAGTATTTTTCTGCCATTTACTTCCAAATCTACTCCATTCTTTTCCAGGATCTGGTAACCACTGATGTCCCACTAATTTTGTTTTTGTTTTTAACAAATGCAACAAGATATTTAAACTAGTCTAACCCTAACAAATGTGAAAGTATCCATTGTAGGGTAGACGCTGTGGTCTGCAGGGCAGAAATGATATCTTATTCATGACTAGACTAGCAAGGAATTAACTAATGCTGGGGATTTGTTTTAAACTTTAAAAAAGGGTTTCTTCATTTTCTAGAGAACAAAAAGAAACACTAAGTGAATCAAAGCAAACAACAGAGGGAGATAATACCATGTCACATAAAAAAGAAATCTCTGTGTACCTTTGTGACATATATCCTACCTGTCAGTTTAAAGAGATTCATTACCAATTATATCATCCATTTCTTTATCTCAGGGGTTATCAAAATATATAAAAGAGTTTCATTGTCAATTACGTCATCCATCTCATTATTTCTGGAAAAACTATTTGTGCCAGCATTTTTTAAAGATGAAGACTTCCAGGCTCTACCCACGACATGGTGGAAGTATGAGATTGTCATCAACCTCTCCCCTAATTACAATGAGAGAACACTAAATTTTGCTCACAGTGAGTTTCAGCAGGTCATGATTGGTGATGACGGACTGACCCATGGATATTTTAATCTAAGGTTGGCGGTTTGCCATGGAGAAAACAGGAAGGAGGTAAGATGACCATAGCCAGGGCACTGGCCATGCCAGGCAACTGGAAAAAAATGAGACAGGCATGGAATATTTGGGTCACAGTCAGGCAGGGGAATTTTTTTAGTGGGGAAGGAGTAAAAATCTATACCCATGTGGCTGCTGGCACTGTATGTTTTCTTGCAGAGAATATGGCCGCAGTAGTACAGGTGAGGGAGGCCCCTACCCTTTCGCTCCTAGGAGTCAGAGAGAAAGAGACCTGCGTGTACTACAGAGAAGGTGGCAAAGAGACTGGACCATGGAATGTGGACAGTGAAGAGTGAACAGTGAAGAGTACTGGTTCTGGAGAACAAGGGAAGGAGAAGCAGTAGACATTTTTGTACACAGAATACCCACCCTGCATAATAAGACTATTTTTGAGGGTCTTTGCCTTTCAGCATGCCCTCCCTTCTTCACCAGCCACCAAGGAAGAGACAAACAAATAAAATTAAAGGCACAGTGACCCAACTGGAGAAATTCAGTGAGTGAGCACATATGCTTAGGAGACAAGCATTTGAACACAAGACGGGAAGGCTTAAAGACAAGTATAAAACTAATGTTTACTTTCTGGTGACTTGAGAAAATCTTAATTTATAGTTATATTAAAAAAAAAACATACTTGGGATGATTACAGAGCCTGGTTGTGCTTTTGATTCCACCTCCACACGTTCTGGAACAAGAGCTGTAGGGCCCCCACGGTCCCCATTCTCCATCCACAGAGCGTGTTTCCATCTCCTTGTTGACACACAGCCCGTGGTGGCAATGCTGCAAAAACCAACACAGGAGAAACGATTCTTGGGAATCAAAACAGAACATCACAGTAAGCATAATGGCAGTATAATGATCATTAGAACAATTTAAAGCAAATACAATTTAAAGCAAGTACAATTTAAAGCAAAATACTATTAAGTCAGAAATATGATTACATCTGACAGCACTTTATGAACATTTTCTGAGTATCTGCTAAGTATAAGATCTATGAATTTAAACAACTTAGATTTGCCATTAAGATCTAGTCTTGATGGTGGAGGGAAGACCTACAGGGAAAACTAAGATAGTGAAATGAAAATTATTTTTTTTAAATAAGCAAATAAATATTCCATTGATAGAGCATATTGCCATGCTTCTATTTATGTGAAGATGTCACTCTCCCACTCTTTGCTAACTTTCTACTCCATCTCACCCAAAGTACCATAGTCACTTTGTTTCTTACTTTCATCAAGAAAGTGGGGACTCATAGAAGAAGCTGCCCACAACCTCCCAACACCCCTTCTATCTGTCCAAGAACATTTATGCCCAGCACTCCTCCTTCTTGGCTATCAGTAACCATGAAAAATCCATGACCCTGCCAACCTCTATCCCTCCCTGTGAGCCTGACATGTTCATTCCTCTTCACTACCCAAAACATCACCCAGCAACACTCTCATCTCTCCTCTCTCATCACCACTCCTGTCTCCTCTACAGGAAAGCCAAGAGAAATGTGGTTCATGCACTGATGCTGGTCTATGAACTAGTCGCTGTCAGTCTGTGCGGAGATGGTGCATGTGTAGCAAGTTCTTGTCCCATGCCACAAAAATTGAGGATGTGGGCCACAAGGAATGAGTTTTAGACAGTTTATTTAGCAGTAGGAAAGCAGAGAGCTCCCTGCAATAGCAGGGAGGAGACACCCAAAAACAGGTACCCCCGAAATGACCATTTCTTGGGTCTTTTAGACTAAATATAACTCACTAAGGGGCCTTGATCTGTTGAACACACACATGGGGACGTAGCTTAGTAAAGATTAACAACAGGCTGCTAAAAACACAGGAAGCTTGTTAGAGATTAACACTCACAGTGCAAAACGCAGGTTCATCACCCCCCTCCTCCTGCTTTCTCCTTAGCAAGCATTTTGGGGGATTTCTTGCTCATAGATACAGTGACTATAAATTCCCATTTTTCTATAATTTTTCCTTGGCAACTTTCATTCTCTGTGGAGCCTCTACCAGTCTATCTAGCCAGAAGCTATCTCAGAGATGAGTACAAAAATGGAAAGTAATCTTTATGGGATTCAGACCAAGGACATTTTTGTTTATAAATATTAACAATTAAAAATGATCTTATAGTTGTTTTATTTTTAATTATGGTAAAACATGCATTATATAAAAATTACTATCAGCTATTTTTAAGGGTATAGCTCAGTGCCATTAAGTGCAATCACACTGTTATGTAATCATTACACCATCCTTCCATACAACTCCTTTCATCTTCCCAAACTGTAACTCTGTACCCATTAAACTCTCATTTCCCTCTCTTCTCAACACACCATTCTACTTTGTTTCTATAAATTTGTGTACTCTAGATATATCATAATTGAAATCAGACAGTCTTTACATTTTCCAAACTAATTTCACTTAGCATAATGCCCTCAAGGTCCACACACATTGTAACATGTGTTGAAATTACCTTTCTTTTAAAGCTGAATAATATCCCATTGAAAAAAAATCATGTTTATGCCCTAACTGAATCAGTTATGCCCAATGAATTAATAGTATGTCTCTTGACATAAATATACCAATCATTATCTTACCCTATATGCAATCATCACATCCATGGCATATAGTTACTTGAAAGTTTTCTAATGCAAAGATTAAGGTCAACCTGAGAAGTCAGGTGAGCATTTTGGAGCAAGTCTACCTACCTAGTAGGTTAATGTCAGCAGCCCAGTATTCAAAGTCTAAAAGGTTTTTCCTACTCACCTTCACATAACTCTCATAAATGCCATGCCCCCCAAACGTGCCACCAACAATAAAAAAAGATGTCAGTCACTACTATTGGTAACAAGAAGTGAGAAAAATCACTTTCTTTTAATAATTGTTATCCTCAAAAAGGGAAATTTTTGAAAGTTAAATAGCAAATTTTAAAATTCAGCTCAACTGAAATCTATAAGCTGAAGGGCACTAGAATTTCAAAACTAAAATAATAAAAGGTATCCTGAGTGCTAGATCATTTCAATGAGTACTTCAGCTACTGCAAAAATTGCAGACATCTAAATAAATCAATTCATTTGTGATGCAATATTCATGGAAAAATGATTCAAGAGAAAGCCAGTAGCTGGTACAAATATTTCAGTGAAGCAACAGGTGGAAAGATACCAATTTGGTCAGTGAATAGATGTTACCTAATGTGAAGTTAACAAAACAGGCAGCAGGAGCCGACCCATCGCCAAGGAAGGCTTCCTTGGCAACGTGATAGTTCAGAGGTGTCTAAGAGATGAAAGGTATGGAAGCAACCCAGATGTCCAAAAATAGATGATTGGATCCAGAAGATGTGGTACATATACACAATGGAATACTATTCAGCATGGAAAGAAGATAAACACATGCAATTTGCCGCAACATGGATGGAATTAGAGGGAATCATACTCAGTGAAATAAGCCAGAAAGAAAAAGAAAAATATCGAATGGTTTCACTT
>PVIJ01011352.1:0-55098 GCA_004024925.1 Scalopus aquaticus
GCTGGGACTCGGCGCGAGTTTTGGGAGGGGGCTGCTGGGGGCATGGGAGGGGGTGAGGGCCGGGGGGCGGGAATGGAGCTGTGGGGGCTGCGTGCGGGTGGGACCCGGAGTCGCGGGGATAGGGCGGGGGGCGGGGGCGCAGGGTCGCGGGTGGGAGGTGTTGGGAGCGGTGTGCACAGGCTTGGACGCCCAAACCAGGGGTGGGGGTCTCGAGCGCTGCAGCCGCGCCTGGGTGGTGAATCCCAGAGCGCGGGGGGCCAGGGAGGCTGCGGGCTAAGGGGCGCCTTTGGATCCACGCATTTTCAAAGACTGCGTTCCGCGGGCGGGCTTGTTCCCTTCTTTTTATATTAAAGGAAAGGAAATCGTCACCATTTTCATCAAACTTGGGCTAACGGTGTATTTATTTGAAAAACTTCCTTTTTTTGTTGGTGAGACCATTAAAACTACCGTTTTTGCGGATTTCAGTTACACAATGCAGTGTTAGCAACGGCAGTCACGTGTTTTACGTTGGCTCCTCAGCCCATATTCATCGTGGGCTGAAAGTCTGTCCCTTTTACCAGCCCTCGACATCCCCCCAACCTCAGACCCTGGCGACCACTTTTTTTTTCTCCCTAAGAGTTCTGTGTCTCCCCCCCACCCCCCGCCGTGTCTATAGCTTTCTTAGCACAAAGTCTTCCAGTTTTCCCTATTGTTGGGTGGATTATTTTTCTCTTTTGAGGACCCTCCGCGCTGTTTTCCACAGTAGTTCTCCTGTTTTGCACTCCACAGCGAACACCAGGGTTCTCTTTCCTCCACGTCCTCATGGTGGAGGAGATATAAATCCCATTTCCTAACTCAAGGGTAAAACCAGATGAGGAAATGGGAGTTATATCTCCTCCATCACTCACTTGCCCGTGTCACCTCTAGTCACAGCTCTCCTGGGGGGTTGGATTTGCCTTTCCTGTCGGTGAGTGATGTGAGCATCTTTCCGCCTACCTGCTGACGTTTGTATGTCTTCTTTGTGAAAATACCTATTCAAGTCCTTTGCCCATTTTTAATTCAGTAGTTTAGTTTGGCGATTGATAGCAGTGAATTCATTTACCGGGTGGTTTTCCTACTGAATGGACACCCTGCAGATGCAGGACTAAGGAATAAGATTGGAAGGAAACATTTGGCAGTTATAATGAAGAGCCCAATCTAAATAAGAAAAACACATCTTAGCGCTCTGCACAGCAGCCCAAGCAGAGAGGGGGGTGTGGGCGACTGGGGTGAAGGCCTCCTCGTACTGAGAGGTGATCTGGGGTTTCTACTTTGTGGAGAGGGCAAGGGGAGTTGCCTGCAGGCTTTACATAGTCATCACTTTTTGCAGTGTGTGCACGGTATTGTGTATGTGTGTATAACACGTCTGATAAATACTGCATTTGGCCTTTTTATTTATCTAGTATTTTTTTTATTGCAGTAACATTGGTTTGTAAAACTAGATGTGATCAGAGCTACAGTTTCACGCCTCCTCAGATGAATGTTACCAAAACCTCTCTTGAAATCCTGTCTGATTTTCTGTTTGTTTAGGCTTCTGACATGTTGAAGCTAGCCCCACCGCCAGTGTTAGGAAACCTTCCCTAACCTCCGTGGCCAGGTGTGAAGTTGTCCCTCACGCTCCCTTTTTATCAGCGTGGCCAAGCTGCGGATATCTTGGTCAGGCACTGGCCTGTAAATATCGTCGTCACCTCTCCTCTCCGCCTCTCCCTCCCTGTCTGTACTCTGGTCTTGAGATGGAGGAGTAGAGTTTAATGAAGATAGTGATCTGTGGCCTGTCGAATTCAGGGAGTGCTGCAGCGGGGCGGGCTGGTGGCTGTTTATTTTATAGGCAGGAGAGCCCCAGAAAGAGTTATTGCAGGCTGATTCTGCCCATCCTTCCATGTGAAAAGGCTGTTTCCTTTAAGTTATATTGTCTTGTAAATGCCCGTCTTTTGTGGTGCCTCTTTAAAACAGGTGCACTTAATCGGCCACTTCTGTTGCAAAGAGAGAGCCTTTCCTGCCTCTGTAAGGAGTGGCTGCGGGGCTGTTAAGACTTTCTGCTTTGTCACTCATCTTTCACGGCAGTCCATCTTCTCTAGTTCCTTTGTTCAGGCAGATTCCTAAGTGCGTGCGGGGAGCTTGTCAGGGCGGGCCCTGGACGGAGGGCTCTGCCTGGGAAGCTGTTTCTAAGCTGTCACCGCGGAACAGACACGGTCTGGGCTCCCTGTGCCGAGGTTCCTGTGTGGGATTTCTGAGCAGGTGCTTGGAATAAGCAAGAAACACTGTTGGTGTCTGATTTTATGAATTTGTCTGTTGTTCCCATGTCCAGCTTTGGGGTTCCAGTGTTATGCCTCCATTTGTGCACCCTCCACCCACCTTCCCCTGTCAATGCCACCCCTCCCTCCCCTGCCCCTCTGCCCCCTGCTCACTCTGGTAACCAGCACATTTTCACTAAGTCTGAGAGTCGTTTTTGCTGTGCTTTGCCTGGATGTTTTACAAATAAGCGAAACCCTCCGACACCTTTTACTTTCTGATTTATCTCGCTCAGCCTCATCTCCTTGAGGTCCGCCCCTCTGTCCCCAGAGGCACGATTCATCTTTTTTAATAGCTGGGTGGGACTCTGGAGGGTTTATGCCACAATCTCTTTACGCCTGTCAGCAGCCCTGAGGCTGGCTCCGCGGCGGGGCGGGTCTCTGTCTCAGGGTTCTCTATTCTGTGGGTAGATCCTAGCCCAGGTATTGCTGGAGCACATGGCATTTCCACTTTTGGTGAGATGTGGAGAAGAGGGCACTCCCATCACCCTCGGCGGGAATGCAACGTGATGCAGGCCATATGGGAACCGCTGTGGAGAGTCCTTTAAAAAGTCTGGCTTCTTGCAACCCCCCATACCTGGCCGGGTGTCCCCGTGGACAGCAGCCTCCGCCTCTGTCCTGTGCCACTGACTTTCGACACAAGCAACATCCGCACTCAGCCCGGGCCAGGCTGGAGGCCCCAGGGGCTTCTCGGGCACGAAGTTGCCGTTGAGCGGTGAGGCACACCTTGGTTTGCTGGTGGGCCCGGCATCTGGGAAACCTCCTGGTCCTCACCGGCTTCCCTTCCCCAGGCCCTGGGGTACGACTGGGATGGCTTCCCTCCCGGGGGACACTGAAATGCCACACTCCTTCCCACCCCCCACCCCCCCACATCACTGTCAGCAGTCAGGAGCCGGCAGCCTGTGTTCTGCTCCCTGCCCTTGCATCGGGGCTCTTGGGTGACCCCACATCTGTAACCTCCTGACACCTTATGCTGGTTTTTCTCTTTCTGCCCCTCCCTGCCCCCAGGAGAGCCCCTTGCCTGGTGGGGGTCTCCTGCTAGCCCCCCTAATTCCAGGCCCTTAGTGCGGGGATGAGCTTCTGAGTTTCTGACCAGCCTTTTCTTTTTCTGGGGAGGGGCGGGTGAGAGGGTCTGTAGAGATTCAGACAAAGAACCCCACTTCCCTGCAGTCCGGAGTCGGACGCCAGCCTGGTGGCCCAAGACTCATCTGAGAAACCAAAGTCAGCTGAAGTTTCATGTCTGACTTTGAACATGCCCTCAGCAGAAGAAAAAGGCCCTAATTCTTTTGGGACCAAATTGGGTCAACAAGAGATCTGATCCCCATTCGCCTGCTCAGTGGCCTTTCACGTAGAGAGCAGGTGTGCGGGGCCTGGGGCCCGGTGCCCGACCCCCCTCTTAGCCCCCTCAGCTGCTTGTTCTGCGACCTTGGGGAGGGCATTTCATTTCTCTGTGCCTCAGTTTCCTCACTTGAGATGGAGGTGCTCATGGTCCTTGTTTCATGGGGTGTGGTATGAGGACCACATGGTCCCTTATGGATAAAACTCCAAAACAGCCCTTTCCCACGCTGGACAGTATCACTTTGGATCGAGAACGAGTCATGAAAATATCTGCTTTCTTTTGTTGGATTAAAAAAAAAAAAACAAACCCGACCTGGTTTAGAAAGGAATCGCCCAAAAAACGGTGCCCAGGCTATTTCGAGCAACAGCAGAATTGCTGGGGTGAGACGGCCAGTGCCACAGAACCGTATTCAGTGTGTTGTTGAACTTGTGGTCACCCGCCCTTCTGTTTAACCTTCGTCTCTGTAATTATCTGAAGCCATTCCCAGGAGCCGCTGTTTAAGTGCACAGCTCCTCTCTCCTGGTTCTTGCTATTTCTAATTTCAGGATTCTCCTGGAAGAGGACTCGGCCACAGCATCTCCTGGAAGCTCCTCTGTGCACCCTGGCCCTCTCCCCTCCCTCCCTCCCTCGGCCTGGTCCCGAATTGCTGCTTCTCTTTCCCCTGCATAAATACATATGAAAATAAGTATTTTACATAGATAATCACTTCAGGTATACAAAGCCATAAATATATAGCTTTATCTATAAAGATATATATGTATGTATGTATGTATGTATGTATAAAGCTATATACATGCACCCGTATGTTTATTGCAGCACTGTTTATTATAGCTAAGATATGGAAACAACTCAGATGCCCCAAAATAGATGACTGGATCAAGAAGATGTGGTACATATACACAATGGAATACTATTCAGCAATCAAAAAGATAAACACATGCAATTCACAGCAATATGGATGGAGCTAGAAGGGATCATGCTCAGCGAAATAAGCCAGAAAGAAAGAGAAAAATA
The DNA here is from genome assembly GCA_004024925.1 of Scalopus aquaticus. NCBI lineage: Eukaryota > Metazoa > Chordata > Mammalia > Eulipotyphla > Talpidae > Scalopus > Scalopus aquaticus. The sequence continues at coordinate 4,663 of PVIJ01011352.1, forward strand.
TCAAATGGTCTCACTTAAAACAGGAATATAGGGGACCAAACAAGAAAGAGACACTCAGTGAGGAGGGGGAGGATAAGGTCTCACAACGGGGGAGAAAAGAGCACAAGGGACAATGGTGATGGTTCACGGGTGAGTCAGTGGTGGGTTACCCAAGGGGAATACACAATCATGTAAAAGATACAAATAACAATAAAAAATTAAAAAAAAAGCTATATATATATATATATAAATAAAGCATATATAAATCACATTAATATGGAGCTACATAGATAAATGTACATAAACTACTAAACATATAAACTATATATAAATTGTTTTATGTAATTTATATAAACAACTGTATATTTTTATATTCACATATCATTAAAATAACTACAAAGTAACTATTACATGTAATTATAACTTATAATACTTTCTGAGAGGAAGATATAAATGTATGTTAGTAATGAAATAACATAGTGTGTGTATCTATATAAAATCAGTCTGTGAGTGGCTCCTATGCTTTGCTCATTTTTTATTTAGGGTATCTTTTTTTTTAAGATTGATTTATTTTTGCATGCAAGCTGGGGTGCAGGCCAGAGGCGTGGGGTGGTGAGAGGGTTCATCAGAGACAGAGTGGGGAGCAGAACAGGTAGATCAACCGAAATCTACCGCTGAGGGGAGCAGTGGGCGAGGCAGGAGAGGTCTGCCGCGCCATGTGGGTTTCTCCCCAGCCGGGCATCAAACTCGCACTGCAGCTGCCAACAGCTCCACAGCGCTGAGATAACCCGTTGCCACTAGGGAGGCCCTTAGGGCATCTTTTTCTTTTTGATTTATAGAATTCATTGGGATAGGCTTGAGCCTTCATTTCTGTCATTTTGTTGATCAATAGTTTTTCACTTTTCCTTTGGTCTAGTTTACCAAATTTTCACTTGTAGTTTGTGCCTTTATCTGTCTTGAGGTTTTAAAGGTAGTCTTGTGTTTTCTTTTAAACATCTTCAAGTTTTGCTTTTCACATTTAGGTTTTAATACTCCTTGGATTTATTTTTAGTGTATGTATTTGGTTTGGAATATCCATTTTGTTTTCCTCTAAGCCACAATTATGGATACATTGCAGAGTTTCAGAGCATACATTTTTTCCCCATTATGTTGACTTTTAAGTACCTACACATGGCCCATGTGCAATTGAAAAGAAAGTTTATTCTCTATTTCTCTACATATTTATTAAGTTTACTAGTTTCTTAAATTGTGATTCTTACTTTTTTTAAAAAAAGATTTATTTATTATGCATGCAAGATCTGGAGTGTAGACCAGAGGTGTGGGGTGGTAAGAGGATTCACCAGAGACAGAGCGGGGAGCAGAACAGGCGGATCCACTGAAACACACTGTTGAGGGGAGCAGTGGGGAGACAGGAGAGGTCTGCTGCGCCCTGTGGGAAGCTCCCTGGCTGGGGATCGAACTCGTGCTGCAGTCACTGGATAATGCTGAGACTTAACCCGTTGTGCCACCAGGGAGGCCCTGATTCTTACTGTTTTTGGATTTGCTTACATTATACTTTCTGAGAGGAAGATGTAAAATTACAATTGATCCTGTGCTACTATCAGTTTTTGTATGATATGGTTTGAGGTTTTGTTGTAGAAGACTTACAAGTTCATCAAGGATCTGTATTACAGGATTATGTGGTCACCTGCTGCTTTTTAATTTTGAGTTTTATTTAAAAAAATTAAAAATTTACTAATATGTTGCATATGTATCACTGTATATATATATATTTTTATTCTTAATTTATATATTTTTACATTGTTGTTCATTCTCCTCTCAGGTTAATTCCCATAAAATTCCTACCACCAAAACACTCGTGATCTGTCACCATAGTCTCTTGTGCTTTTCCCTCCCCTGTTTTGCCCCCTCTCCCTCCCCTTCGCCTGCTGAATGTCTCTGATTTATAGTTGCTTGCTAGTTTGTCTTTTTTCCTGACCCCTTGTTTAGGCTCCCTATGTTCCTCCTATAGGTGAAACCATCCCATATTTTTCTCTTTTCCTCTTACTTATTTCCCTGAGCATCACCCCTCCCAGCTCCATCCATGCTGCTGTGAATGGCATGAGTTTATCATTTTTGATTGCTGAGTAGTATTCCATTATGTATATGTACCACAGCTTTTTGATCCAATCATCTATTTTTGGGCATTTAGGTTGTTTCCATATCTTAGCTCTTGTCAATAGTGCTACAGTGAACACAGGAGTGCAGGTTTCCTTTCGGATTAATATTTTTGTGACCTTTGGGTAGATTCCTAGGAGTGGAATTGCTGGGTCATATGGTAGCTCCATTTTTAGAAGTTTGAGGGTCCTCCACACAGCTTTCCATAGCGGCTGGAGCACTTTGCATTCCCACTGGCAGTATCACCGTATGACTAATCCAAGAACTGCAGTGGCGCTTTTTAAGTTGTCATAAGTCTACCTTAGATTTTAAGTCCGCATCCACACTGGCTGCGTTAGGTTCCCACTAGTGTCCAGTCGCTCCTTCCCCAGGGTTTGGCCCCTTACTCCAAAGAGGCCTCCGTGTCCCCCCAAGCTCTGATCTTGGTTTCCCGTCAACCTGGATTCTTTTCTGTTTTTCATTGATAGTGTGATTGATAGTACAGCAGCATCAGACCTTTTTTTTTTACTGTGTGAAAACACAGTGTTGGAGAGGCATTTCTTGCCTCGCTGGGGCTGGGTTTTATTTATTCTCCCTTGATGCTTTGACAACCTGGCAGTGACTCACTCCGAACTCCTGGGCATTGGAGACTCAGGTAGTGAAATTTCCTTCTCTTGAGTTCCCGGCTTCCTCTACCAAATCCCGTATCTGTACTGGGTTTTCGAGTGAGAATCGGCAACAGACACGGGAAGGAAGACAACAGACAGGGAGGTGATGTTGGCCTGATGCATTTTCTTTTCTATTTCAGGGAAGGTGGTGTCCACAGATTTGCTGAAAAGTGGCCAGCGGAGAGAAGGCCTCGCCTGGAGGTAAGCTGAGGAGGAAACAGCAGAGGGTGGGTGGGGTGGCTGACACCCCAGCCCCACCGCTGTTGCTATACTGTCGATGTGCACACGGGTCTGCTCTTTGGTAACTTCCTGCCTACAGAGTTTTCTCCAGGTAGAAAGAAAGCTCCAGTGAGGAAAAATTGTGTGGCAAAAATTTTTCCCTTCAAAATCGTCAGAGAGGGGGGAGCATCTATTGACAGAGTTTGTGGGCAGAACTGCATGGACTATGGCATTTATGTTGTGTTTGCTGTTTAGGGAAGGACACAAGGCTTGGCGTCACTTTCGTCGTTTGTTCGCCCAGTAAACGTGCATCTACCCTTGGTTTATAACAGAGTATCACAGAGCAAGTGACTTGATCAAGTGACATTTGTTTCGCTCATGTTCTGAAGGCCAGACTCTAGATCAGGACGTGGGCAGAGTTGCTTGTTTCTGAGAATATGCTTCGGGCCTTTCTCCCAGCTCTGGGGATTTGGGGTCAATCTTTGATGTTCCTTGGCTTGTGGAAGCATCACCCCCATCCCTGCCTTTCTCTTAGCATGCTCTCCTGTGCCCATGTTCAAGATGCGCCTCTTTGTGAGGACACCAGGCATATCGCCCTACTCGGCATGGACTCCTCTTAGCTCAGTATCTCTGCAGTGCCCCTTTATCCAAAAACAGGGTCACATTCTGAGGTGCTGAAGTTTAGGGCATCAGCATATGGATTTGGGAAGACTGCAATAATAAATAAGTATATTAATAGAGATGCTTAATATATAATATTATGTATATGCTTATATATGCTTAATATATAGTATATATAGTATTAACCCTTTGCACTGGAGGCCTTTCTCGCGTGGGCGAACCAGCCACTCGAGATGCTTTCAGCTATATTAGGGAAGCGTTTTACAGGTACTTTGAGGTCATGTTATACTCAAACAAACGTATACAAATAATAAAATTTCACCAGTTTATTTATTTTTACATTGAATACAACAAAATCTGTTAAATATTACACTCTGTAATTAGTTTTTGTGTGATATTTAGTCAAACAATCCCCAAGATGCAGCCTCGGTTTGTCAGGACACGTATCACAGTGCTAAGCTGAGACTGACTAAGCTAAGCTAAGAACTGGCTGAGGATGCAGGCCGAGCCTGGTCCATGAAAGTCACTGCGATAAGAATATCCTATCACACATCGGAAATAAACATATCGACTTCCAAACCGCTCGGGTGCCCTAGCGGCGCCACTCGAGTGCAAAGGGTTAATATATTAATAGAGATGCTTACTGAGCATCTCTGATGTGAAAAGTGCTGTGTGGGGTATTGAGGTTTAAATAACTGAATCCAGCATTTCCTTCCTCAAGTTACTTCGGGCAGGATGTATGTGACTGTCACATGGCAGTGCTACGGTAAAGGGACATGCCAGGTGCCCTGGTGTGCCAGAAAGCTGGTTGTTGGAGGAGACGTCAGGGAGACGTCTCTGCAGGGGCCAAGTTGGAGCTGGATCCTAAAGCTCAGCGAGTGGACCAGGCACAGTCAAGGCAGAAGAGCAACAAGGACGTTAAACAAAATGGCGGATGGAGTCACGGATGTTTAGCCTCCTGGTGGCAGAAGTGTGGGTGGACCGTGGTGGTGAGGGGTGGACATGGCATGTTTTAAGCATTGAATGAGGTTGTTGGACTTGTGGTTTGGAAAAGCTCTTCTTATTGACAGCACGGAGGCCAGAGCGGAGGTGGTTAAGTCTAGACTTTGTGGGAAAGAGCGGTGGAAACCAAATGCGTTTGGCTTGGGTGCCACTGAATGGTTCCAAGGTTCTTCAGTCTGAGAAAAGGAGGGGAATTTGAGCTGTCTGTGGGACGTCCAACTGGTGTTTGGATTTGGAGTTAGGCCCAAGGTGTGGAGAGGGATTATTTTGTATATTTCCTGGGGAGTGGGTGAAGAAGAACGTGTCACGGAGAGAGGATCAAGAGCACGTTGCATCTTAGGGGCAGGACAGTGAAGAAGGGTCACCAAAGAAAGAGCCAGAGAGAAGAATCAGACTGGGGGAGAACCAGGGGCACACCATGGAGACGCAACAGAAGCACAAAGAGCACCCCAAGAAGCGTGGCAGTCAGAAGAGCGTGCACAGGAGCACCGCCGGGGCTGGGAAGATGCGGCCAGCTGAAGCCAAGGTGCCGGGCAGCCCGTCTTACTCCGTGTCTTTCAGGGTCCTCTGATATGTGCTTGTGAATCACCAGTAAGAGAGCCAAAGGACATTTGCATCTTTGCTGAGATCTTTATTTTTAAAAAAGATTTATTTTTATTTATGCATATAAGAACTGGGGTGCGGGCCAGAGGTGTGGGGGGCGAGAGGATTCCCCAGAGACAGAGTGGGGAGCAGAACAGGTGGATCTACTGAAGTACACCGCTGAGGGGAGCAGCAGGGAGACAGGAGAGGTCTGCTGTGCCCTGTGGGAAGCTCCCTGGCTGGGGATGGACTCAGGCCGAAGTGTCTGGCAGTAGCTGCACCACCAGGGAGGCCCTTTTTAATCTTTAAAAAACACCAACACAGGGCCTTCCTGGTGGCGCAGCGGTTAAGCGCTGTGCTGCGGAGCTGTCGGCAGCGTCGGCAGTGCACGATAGGAGTTTGACGCCCCACCGGGGAGAATCCCACATGGCGCGGCAGACCTCTCCTGCCTTGCCCTGCTCCCCTCAGCAGTGTATTTCTCATCTGCCTGTTCTGCTCCCCACTCTGTCTCTGGTGAACCCTCTCGCCGCCCCACGCCTCTGGCCTGTACCCCAGCTTGTATGCATAAATAAATAAATCTTTAAAAAAAAAAACCAACACAATTTTAATTGTCTTCTTCCTCTCTGTTTCTTCCACTTTCTGAATTCCCCTGTGTCTTCTGAATTCCCCAAGTGTCTAGTCCAGCCTCAATGCTCTGTCTTCCACATTGATTCAGTTCCTTCTACCAGTGTCTGTCTGTTCCAGCGTCTCAACTCTTCCTCATTCCTTACTGTAGTTCTGTGCTGGGAACAGCCTGGTGAAGGCAGGATTGGGAGGGGACGAGACTGTCTGTCCCCCGTGTTTGCTGTCTGGACACAGAGGGCTGCGGTGAATCCGTCAGAGCTTTCAGTGGGCAGAGAGCTCGCGCAGTGGGCTGAAGATTAATGAATTATCTGGTGGACAAGACAGTGACAGTGGTGAGTGGCGGTTCCTTATTCCAGAAGCTGGATTTGGAGGGGAAGGAAAACAGAGGCCCCAAAGCTGGCAGATGGCCGAGTTGAAGTCCTGTAAACATCTTTTTGGGAACGAATTTTTGTTTTGGGATCAAACCTAAAGCGGAAATCCACGTTGAGCGGGGCGTGGCCTCAAGGGAAAGCAGCGCCGGCGGCCAGCTGGGGTGGTGTCTGGTCTCTGCGCTGGAGAGGAGCCCCTCCTGGGGTGTCCAGGACCCCAGCGCAGGGCCTGGAGATGGTGCGCACAGGCGCGGAGGTGCGGCGTGGATGCCCCCGAGGGCGAGGGCGCACAGGGTGGGCAGACACGCGGGGAGGGCTGTCCTTTGTCCTGGGTCCTGGACTCCGCCCTGAGGAGGCATCTCGGACGAGGCCTTCAACAAATCGTGGGCAGCTCCTGCCCTCTCCCTGCGCTGTGCTGGCCTTGCGGGCTCCCGGGGACGCCTCATGGCAGATGCAGTTCCCCTCTTGCCTGTGCTGGTGTTTTCCCCACTCGGGGTGCCCGCCGGAGTGGCCTTTGGCTCTGGCAGTGGAGCTGAGTGACTTAGATTGGGGGGCTGGACCCCGGCTGCCGACTCACCTGGAGGACGTGGGCGCTGACCCCTCCGTCCGTGAGCTGCCCTCGCCTCGGAAGGGAGACGCGCCGCGGAGGCGAGACTGGCGCAGTGGGGGTGGCGCGCCAAGCCAGGACCGGGGATGATCAGCGTAATCGGAGCAGGGGTCGCGGTGATGCGGGTGCGCTCCGGCTCCTGGGCGGGAGTGGCCTGTGGGATGCTGCTGTCCGCCGTGCACCGGTGCCGGGGAGGGGCAGACGCAGCCATGACCGCACGCTCGTCAGGCACAAATGCCAGTTGTGACATCTGCCTCTAGGGTGCCGGTGACGCTACTTAAAATTGCTTTTTAATTGACATGATGTCGCGTTATGACATTAGCACAATTTCAGGGCGTGGCTGTAAATCCGTGTCCGTGCAGACCACGTGGGGGGCCTCTTGCTCTTGAAGGAGAAGTAGGGGCGCTGCTGCCCTCCCTTCCCATCGCTGTGTCCTCAGATGCCTGCCCAGGGCCTTTGTGGCTCCTCTGTCCAGGGCCTTGGTTGAGGGGCTTGGGAGATGGGGGGGTTCTTGGTCCCCGAGTCTGTCACCGACTGCCTCCTGGAAAGGGGCTTTCCTCTCTCCTGGCAGCGAGTTTTATTGTCAAGTGTCTTGGTCTCAAAATTTTTTTTTCAAGATTTATTTGCACGTACAAGAACTGGGGTGCAGGCCAGAGGTGTGGGGTGTGAGAGGAGTCCCTGGAGACAGAGTGGGGAGCAGAACAGGCGGATCTGCTGAAGTACACTGCTGAGGGGGCAGCGGGGAGACAGGAGAGGTCTGCTGCGCCCTGTGGGAAGCTCCCTGGCCGGGGATCGGACTCGTGCTGCAGTGGCTGCGACAGCTTCATAGTGCTAACTAACCTAACCCCTGCACCCCCAGGGAGGCCGCCAGGTCTCAAAGTTTTGCCCAGAGCCTGGACACACATCTCTTCAGGCCAGACCAAGTGACCTCGACCCCAGCAGGAGAACCCAGATTCTAATTCAATTAGAATTCGATGAGTCACTTCTCATGTGTTGTCCTGAGGACCAGCAGCCAGAAATGGCAGGTGCTGTCACCCCGTGCAGAGTGACAGGGACAGGTGTGAGCTCCCCACCTTGAGGCAGTGCCCACCCTACAGCCGTGATGTCAGAACCCCCTTCAGTGTCTCCTGGGGGGACTCAAGGGCCTGGAGTAGCCACAGCCCAAAGGACAGCGCAGAAGAGACATGGTAACAACGCAGTGATACTGGGAAAGTGACAGTCGCTGGGACCTACAGCGGTACCGTTGAGGCTAGGTCTCCCTGCACAAAGCGACGGCCGATGTTTGATGTGATGTTTCCTAGCGGGTGGATTTCCATGGCTGCCGTCTGGCAGGATGGAGAGGCGGCTGTGAGGGACGAAAGGCGTGTAGAGGAAGAGACCCCCGGCCGGAGGGTGCAATGGGGGAGGGCAGTCTCTGGGTGTGGGAAGGTGGCGAGTCCAGGGTTTTCTGCTTCTGAAAGAGACTCCTGCTGTGTAGACAGACCATGTCTGCTTCCGACTTTAGTGTCTGGGCAGCGAGGTTTCTTACTTCTCTGAAGGAAGGTTGTCTTCCAGCCTCGTTGGGGCCGCACGCCTCCCTCCCCAGACCATCAGTTCCGGTCTGTCTTCCCTGCACAGCTCGCCCCCCCCCCCCTTTATGCTAGAGCAGCCTGCTGCACTTCCAGACTCTCCCGGTGGCGTCTTCACTTTGTCCCTAAGAACCCACCAGCGCCCTCGGTGAGGGGGACGGAATCCCTGCTGTTGCTCCACTTCCTTTGAAGTAGGCCAGGCGTGACTTTCCCCCGAGAAATAATTGTTCTTATAAAGCATAAAAGTAAAAATATCGACTGTGCCGAAAAGTATTTACTTCCCCCACCTCCAACCCTGTGCCCCCTTGCCCCTCCGCTCCCCCTGCCGATTAACCTCAGAGCCTCAGGATGCTTATTAACACCCCCTGGTTTGGAAAGTGTTTTGGGCCATCAGGTTGTCTGCTCTGTGAATACCCAGTGTTTGTTTTTGCTGCTCTGATTTACCTGCTGCACGTGATTCGCTCACTTACCTCTGTTTGCTGCCAGTGTCCGCATCTCACCCTTTCTTATGGCTGCGTCGTGGCCGTGGTGTGTGCAGACAGCATCTCAGGGACCCAGTCATCCTTGCACGGGCAGTTCGATTGTAAACGCAGCAGAAACCTTGGTGGAACAGCTTCATCCCATGCAAACTGCTTTTATGGAAGAAAATGCATGCAAGTTGCAAAGTGGCATAACTTGGCGTTTGGAGACATTTGTTCATTTTGTTGGTTCATTCAGAACCTTCCTTTGGGATCCTGTGTGTGCCAAGGACTGTGCATTGGCAGATGCTGCAGTGATGAAGATCCTTGTAGCTGGGAGCACCAGTTCTGTCCTTCTGGAGCTGTGGACTGGTGATACATGAACGGCGGTCGGAGGTTTGCACAAGAAATAATAATGTTGGATCCGATGCGTGGAGCTGACAGAACCCCGCACTGGGGGTGCAGGAGCAGTGAGTGCAGGAGCGGGTCTGCTAGGCCCTGGCCGTGCAGGGTGTGCTGGAGCAGCGGGGCAGAGTGGGGTGAGGCGGGAGGTGGCGGAGCCCGGGGCTGCTGCGCCCAGGGCGGGCATGCACCGGAGGGAAGGACCGGTGTGCTCAAGGGGCTGAAAGGGAGCAGGAGTGACCCGCGGGTGGGCGGGACGCATCTCTCACGGCGTGCTGGCGACTGCGAGCTGCTCGGTGGGCTGCCGGGCTGCCCGAGCTTCCTTGTCAAGACGGAGACTCCAGGACCCAGAGCTAAGGTGCTTCGCGTGCGACTGCTTGTTCAGGGAGGCCGTATCCGGGCAAGGGGCAGGTCCTGGTTTCCAGAATGACCCGCTCCCCTGGGAGAGTCTCTGCCCTCTCTGCTGCGCCCGTGGTTTGATCCGAATGTCTGTCCCCTGGAATTCTGTGTCAAGGCCACACCAGCCGTCTAGCTGGGTGGTGGTGCCCATTGGCCAGTTGTCCAGATGATCTTTGTAGGAATCGCTCATGTTTGTTTCCAAGTGTTTTATATGGGCATGAAGAACACGATCCTTCCTTGATGTCATCTGACCCAGGCAATCAAAAGCTTTTCCATATTTTCCTAATGTCGTTGATTTCACAGAATAATCAGCAATCCTGTTACTGACATCCTGCTGCACTATTTTTTTGTTATGTTATTGATTTGTTTTGTTCAATTTTTAAAAAAGATTTATTTATACATACAAGCTGGGGTGCAGGCCAGAGGCGGGGGGCGGCGAGAGGGTTCACCAGAGACAGAGCGGGGAGCAGAAAAGGCAGATCGACGGAAACACACTGCTGAGGGGAGCAGTGGGCGAGGCAGGAGAGGTCTGCCACGCCATGCAGGAATCTCCCCAGCTGGGTGTCGAACTCGCGTCGCCGCTGCCGACAGCTCCACAGCGCAGCGCCCAACCGCTGTGCCACCAGGGAGGCCCTGTTTTGTTCAATTTTTGAAGAAAAACCACAGTTCTTTCTTTTTTGGTTTTTAAAAATTTGTATTATTTTTTAAGCATCAGTTTACAGCATAGGACGTGGTTCAGGGGTACAGATATTAGCCCACCCAAGCACCCACAGTCTTCACCACAACCCATGGGTTGTGGTACCCCTCTGCTCCCCACTCCTGGTAGCTTCAGTTTGTCGTCAGACTTCTAGGTCTTTACGGTTTTGTTTTGCCTCCTCCTCTGACTTGTTTCTGTATATCCCACATGAGTGAAGCCACCTGTCACCTGTCCTTCTCCCTTTGCCTTATCTCGCTAAGTGTTATCGGCTACAGTTCCACCCATGTTGACAGAAATGATAAGATTTCATTGTTTTTACGGCTGAGTAGTATTCCACTGTGTACATAAGTCACAGCTTGCTGATCCACTACCTGGCACTTCGGTTGTTCCTGCAACATGCTGTTGCGAATAGCTCTGCAGTGGTTTGCATCCGAGGGCATTTACCACGGGGGGCATTTACCCTGCCGGTCAGTGTCTGTGCAGACTTCAGGTGGCTGCTCAAAGTGGGATTGTTAGCTCATCAGGTAGGTGTATTTTTAATATTTTGAGAAAACTCCATACTGAAAAAGCCCCAGCTCTTAGCTTATTGAAGTAATTTAAAGTCTTTTTTAAAAAAGCTCACTGGAGACAGGCCTGCCTGTATCTATAGGCAACCTGTTTGGGTTCTATTCCACATGGTGGAAAAGCTTTTTTTTTTAAAGATTCATTTATTTATGCATACAAGCTGGGGTACAGACCAGAGGCGTGGGGCGGCGAGAGGGTTCACCAGAGACAGAGTGGGGAACAGAACAGGCAGATCAGAAACATACTGATGAGGGGAGCAGCGGGCGAGGCAGGAGAGGTCTGCCGCACCATGTGGGAATCTCCCCGGCCGGGCGTCGAACTCGCATCGCCGCTGCCGACACAGCGCAGCACTTAACCGCTGCACCACCAGGGAGGCCCGAAAAAGCTTTTGAGTAAAGTTGTTGAGTATTATCTTGGCCTGTGAGAACAGAGTGCTTCAAAGCTTGGAAAGGAGCAGGTCTCAGCAGCCTTGAGCTGTGCTCTGGTTTCTTCAGTTTGGAAGCTGCAGGAAAGGCAGTTTCCTTCTTCTAGGTGAGTGCAGGAGGCTCTGCAGGAGCTGAAGTGCAGAGGACCCCAAGGCCAGTGGCCACTGGTATGACCCCGGGCCCTGACTCCTCCGCTACTTGGTTGACTGTCCGCCATATTCAAAGTGAGCAGGAGGCCTCTCTGTGGCTCAGCAGCGACAGCCTCCATCCGCCCCAAGGCCTCGTGTGCAGGCCCTGGCCGGGACTGCAGGCCCCGATGTCCCCAGGAAAGGCCGAGTCCTCACACGCTCCCTAAGACCACGCAGAGTTCCCTTGCCCGGTCACCAGGCCCACGTGCCAGCTTTCCCTCTGCACACTGCCCTGCTTCTGGAAACTTCCAGGCCCTTCTGGCTTCCTGCCTCTGCCCGGCGCTCCCTTGCGCCTCCTTTCTCTCTTCAGCCCTGTCTAGAAAGGCCAGCGCCGGACAGCAGGTAAGGTGAAAACCAGTTTTTCAGAGCTGTTGTGGTGGGAAATGAGGCCTCAGCACGGAGCCGGCCCAACTCAGGGACAGCAGGGCAGGCCGGACTTATTCGAGGAGCAGACTGGGGTCCGTGGCTGGGACCCCCAGGGGCCGGCGAGTCTGGCCAAACCAGCGGATGGGATTCTTGCCAGCTGCAGGCCGGCGTTTGACGCCCGCCTGGGGGAGAGGAGTTTGATGGGATATCCAAGTAGGGGGCTTGGGAGAAAGCACCTTAGCAGGATTCTTGCCAAATTTGGGGCTGTAGAGAGCAGCACAGAGGTCCAAAGGGCAGGCCTAATTTGGATGGGGCTGCAGAGGCGCCTGCTCAAGTGTGTCAGGAGTCTCAGCTCGGCCCCTGCTGCGTGGTGTCCGTGTGCTGTGTGCCGTGAGCCCAAAGTCTGGTCGCGCTCATCCGGGACACAGCAGTAGCCCTGCCGGTCACGGCGGAGATGCTCTGAAGAGGTTCTCTGAGGCGGAGAAGGGCCTGGAGGAGGTGCCCGGCTCCCTGCCTCCTGGGGGCTGCTGGCACATGAGCGCTCGCAGGACGTGCGCCTGTCTCAGTGGGACAGTGGGCGCCAGCAGTCGCAGGAAAGGGGCGAGATGGAGGGGACGGTCCCCGCTGTTCCCGGCTGATCTGAGGAGGAAGTGAAAGGTAAGGTGACCTCAGAGGCGGAGAGAAACCGGCCCGCTCTGGTGGGCCACGTGAGTTCCCTGGATGTCTGTGGCTTGCGGTCCCTGACGTGGGGAGGGGCTCGGTCCCCAGCAGACTGTGCAGGGAGGGCCCTGTGGGCAGAGCCCAGGTTTTATTTCCTGGGCTGGCATCCATCCCGTTTACATAGGTTAATTAATAAAATGAATCCTAATTTTAAGGTATTATCTGCTTGGGCAGGCCTGCCCCACCCCCTGCCTTGGGTCAGCCTGTTCTCAGCTGACTCATGGACATTGCCCCCCTGGCGCCACCCTCTTCTGCCCTGCACCCAGGAGAAGAGGAGCTTTGCTGGGCCTTGACCGTGAGGCCGGTGCCGGGCAGTGGAGGACACCTGACGCGCAGTGCCCCCCACGACTGTTGAGCTGCCCCCTGGCCCTCACTGCCTCTCCCAGCAGCTTCCCAGTAAGGCGATCATCCAGCCCTGGTTTGCTCCTTCCTCTGCTTTTCCTTAGAACCCGGTCCCCTGAGGTCACCCTGCGGTCCCCTGAGGTAACCCTGCGTGCTGAGCTGCGCCTTGTTTCCGTGAGCCGGAAATTCACACTTCCCGCTCCTTTCCAGGCACTCACCCCTCCCTGCATTCCTCGGTCCCCTCTGCAAACAAAGGTGCATGCCCAGAGCAGAGTTTGGCCTTTGACACGCTGGCCCTGAAACGCTCTGCGGGAACACATCTGAGTCACAGTCGATGTGTTGGGAAACTAGAGAAAAGGCTGCTTTTTAGAGATGGATTTTCTTTCTTTTTTTTTTTTTTAAGATTTATTTATTCATGCATACAAGCTGGGGTGCAGGCCAGAGGTGTGGTGAGAGGATTCACCAGAGACAGAGTGGGGAGCAGAACAGGCAGATCAATGGAAACACACTGCTGAGGGGAGCAGAGGGGAGGCAGAAGGGGTCTGCTGTGCCCTGTGTGAAGCTCCCTGGCTGGGGATCGAACTCGTGCTGCAGTGGCTCTGGATAGCTTCATAGTGCTGCGCCTAACCCGTTGCACGACCAGGGAGGCCCCTAGAGATGGATTTTCATTGGAATTATCAGGCATTATTTATGTGGTACAACTTACAGCAAAATGCACAAATCTTGGCTCTGGGCCTGATGGACCTTTCACATGTGTCTGTGCCTGTGAAAACATTGCCCAGATCACACCGGGCTCTGCAGAGGGTCCTGGCAGAGCTCACCTCTCTCCTGCCTGGCACCCCGAGCCGTCTGCCGGGGTTGCGCTTGGTGTACGCAGGCCAAGCACCCACATCCCATCTGCTCCTCCCATGCCCCGGGGTGGCTGTCCGATTACGTAGTGGGCACGTCGTGGTGTGTGTGTGTGTGTGTGTGTGTGTGTGTGTGTGTGTGTGTGTGTGTGTGTGTTTTCAAAGATTTTTTTATTTATGCACACGAGCTGGGGTGTAGGTCAGAGTTTCGGGGGTGCGGGGTGAGAGGATTCACCAGGGACAGAGTGGGGAGCAGAGCAGGCGGATTTAATGAAGTACATTGAGGGAGCAGCGGGGAGACAGGAGAGGTCTGCTGCGCCCTGTGGGAAGCTCCCTGGCCGGGGATCGAACCCAGAGGCTGCGATAGCTTCACAGTGCTAAGACTTTAACCCACCACCTGCGTCACCAGGGAGGACCCCCCTTTTTTTTCTTTAAAGATTTATGCATACAAGGACTGGGGGATGGTGTGAGAGGACTCCCCAGAGACAGAGTGGGGAGCAGAACAGGCGGATCTGCTGAAATCCACTGCTGAGGGGAGCAGCGGGCGAGGCGGGAGAGGTCTGCTGCGCCCTGGGGGTCAGCTCCCTGGCTGGGGATCGAAGTCAGGCCACAGTGGCTGAGGCCAGCTTCATCGTGCTGAGACTGAACCCCTTGTGCCACCAGGGGGAGCCCTTCCATTCTACTCTTGAAAGAACTTTCTAGTTTCTGCTGGTGCTGTTTTTCAAGTTCCAGCCTTGGGACTCCAAAGTCACTCTTCCCGACTGCGCAGCGAGTCCTCTGCGCTCACAGACACCTGTGCCCTCGCCAAGGGGCCACGTGGGGACTTGCCCTGGACCTGTGGTCCTCAGCATGGGGACGGCTGCCTGCGCTCGCTGCGATGCTCATGGCAGCTCTGGCTGGCGCCGCAGATCTCTCGTTACAGGACTCTCCGTGCAGTTGCGCGCTGCTTCGCGGCGTTTGGACCGTGTGAGTGGGCGAGGGGTCCCGGGGAGCTCTGCCCCGCAGCCCCTAGGTGGTGAGGTCAGCTCTCTGCCGGCTGCACCGTCAAGGATGTCTCAGGATGTATTTCCCTGGCTGAGCCACGCGCGACTGGCTTAAACTCTCCCTCTTGAGGGGACCATGCGGGCTCTTTCCCTTGGCTGGATGCCAGGGGCCTGGGTGGTTCTGGGAAGGCGGGGGCCCTGGACATTCCTGGCTGGGCATCGTGGTGGGCGCCCGAGGCGTGGCGTGCGGGGCCAGGTGCTTGCCCTTAGCTGGGGAGATAGTGCCAGAGTGCATAGCTGTTGGGTGTCAGTGCTGATTTTCGTGCCAGTGTCTCTGGGAGCGGCAGGCCTTGCCCTCCTGGCAGTGCTGGGCACCGCCACCCGGTGTCTTACTCAGGCTGATGGGTGCTGTGGGCTCGCATTGTGGTTTTATTTGCATTTCAGTAATGACTCAGGATGTGGCCCTTTTCTGTTTGTGCCATTTGTTACCTTCTCTTGTGGAATGTCTGTTCACGGTTCATTTTTGGGTTTTTCTTCCTTGTTGCCTCAGCAGAGTATCCCAACACGTACACTTTCAAGTCTGTCAGATGACGCACGGCAAATATACCCAGTGACTTGTCGTTGAGCTCTCGTGAATGGGAGCTTTTGAAATTTGTTTTTTCTGTTTCTGTTATGATGTTTTCTTATGTATTGCTTCACAGTTACCCAGCCCAAGATCGGAAAATTTTTCTTTCAGCAAAAGAAATCCTCCACCTTTGGAGTTGCTGTCTATCTGGATTTGATCTTTGTGTATGCTAAGGCGGGGCTCTGGGCTGGCCCAGCTCTCTTGCCACAGAGCTCGCTCTTGCCCGGGAAATGGTGATGCAACCACGTGTGTGTGCTTCTGGCCACTGAGTTATTCTCCCGTCGTGCCAGTCTTCTTCCGTATCCAAATGGACGCTGCCTGTGCCTTTCATGAAAGACATCATTTGTTAACACTTTGTGTGCCGGTGTCCTTTAAATTTACCAGCCCTTGGGGCCGGCCATTGTCTGTGCCACCGCATGAATGGTAGACGCATTCAATAAAACACACACAACTCCTGAACGACTGGATATTCAAAAAACTGTAATATCTCTCATAAAACACCTTACACTCTCACCAAAACAATGTGTAAAGCTTCTAGACTGAGTACGATCAGAGAAATAGCTCCTAACAGTTCCAAATCAATCCACCGTGGCGTGAAAAACCGGAGACTAGATGAACACGTATGAATACGTGAGCGGCCACCTGAGACTGGTGACAAAAACACGTACTAATACGTGAGCGGACCACAAAGTATTAAACAATTGGTCATGCCCCTTCCATGCTCCGAGGGACGGTGTGTGCCCAGGTCGCCCGCCTGCCCTGGGAGAGTCTGGGTACAGACTGAGTGCATGTGAGTTACACCGACCTCACGCCCATGGCCTCCTCCCGTCTGCTGAGAACCCCTGATGGAGTGTGTTCTTGAGGCTCTTATTCCTACTGTCTCTCCCAGGTGGCTTTTTACTCTTCTGCGTGATCTGGCACCTCTTGCAGAAGAGTCCCTTGGCCTCACAGCAGCACAAGCTGCCTTGAAAGCACCAGTGACAGAGGCAAGGGCTTCCCACATACACCGGCTGCACGCTCTAGAGTAACACAGCCGGCGGGAGTCTGCAGACTTCTCTGTCACCTCTGTGTGTATGTGCATCTGGCGATCCGTCTGTCTGTCTACCCACCTGCCCACCCATCTGTCTATATGTCTGTCTTTCTGCCATCTGTTTATCCATCTACCCACCGTCGTCCATTTATCCCTCTGTAACATCTATCAATGTTTTAATACGATTGATCGATCGATTGCGATCGACCCATCCATCCATCCATCCATCCATCCATCCATCCATCCATCCATCCATCCATCTGAAGCTGTTATATGGCCCTCACTTATTTGTGATGCGGTGCCCACAGCTGGTGCCTCTGCGAACACACTCGTGCCCACTTGTGCGTTCAAAGGGCCGATGAGGGTAGAGGCCCCTGGCGCAAGTTAAAATGCAGATTCCTGGACTGCAGACTGGCTTTCTAGGATCTTTGTGGGAAGGAGTGTTGGACCTGCATTTTTGCTTCCCTGAGGCCCGAGAGCCCCTGGCTTGTTCGGGCGCAGGCCCCTGGTGTCCTCTACATTCCCCGAGGATGCCGTCTGTCCTCTCACAGGAGAGCGTCTCTGGAGATCTGTGGTGAGGCCTGGAGCCCGCCCCCAAGGGCCGCCAGCCCTCTTGAACACCTGCCACACCCCCTGAGTTTCTGTGGTCCGGAGCTCCCCTCTGTCATGTTTTACCACCCACGAGAACAGTCCAGACGTAACACCACTCACGCAGCCCACCTGACCGGCGTGGCCTTCCAAAGGTGTCCAGATAGGCTGTCCCCCAAGAGCCCAGAGACACCTTTCCCTCAGCACGTGGCCTTGGCGGGCGGACCTTGGTAGAGGCTCTGCGGGCCTGAGAGAAATTTACCATCCTTAAGGAATGGACACCACCTGGATTTAGGGTCCTCTCCAGAAATACTTTTTTTTTTTTTTTTAAATTGAGAAACCCATCTTATGGCAGGGGGAACATCTAGAGGCAAAGATTTTGCATATGAAATTTTCCCTCCTCTCACCGTGCATTTTCTACTTGATGCCCCAGACCCTTACCCCACTCTATAGCTCCGGATTTAGGGCTTTGGTTTGTCCCGTTTACTCTGGAGTTTATATCCGTGTGAGTTCTCCAGATATATGTGATTAAATTTGGTCTTTCTCTCCTACTAATCTGTCTGATTTTTTAGAAAAAAGATTTATTTATTTATGCATACAAGAGCTGGGGTGTAGGCCAGAAGTGGGGGGGGCGAGAGGACTCCCCTGAGACAGAGTGAGTTGCAGAACAGGTGAATCTACTGAAATCCACTACTGAGGGGAGCAGCAGGGAGACAGGAGGGGTCTGCTGCGCCCAGTGGGCAGCTCCCTCGCTGGGGATCGAACTCGTGCTGCAGGGGCTGCTGATAGCTTCACAGTGCTGAGATTTAACCCCTACACCACCAGGGAGGCCCCTGTCTGATTTTTTTTTCCCCCACTAGTCTGAGACAGACCAAGATGGATGGGGGAATATTCCTCTGCTCTCCAAAACTTGATGGAACAGTCCAAACTGACGCCGCCCATCCATAACCTTGGCAACTGCTGTTTCTTTCCTTTTCTAACAGCCATTTTTCACAGGCATGAAGTGGTACCTCTTTGTGGTTTTGATTTGCACTTCCCTAATATAGGTGATGAACATATTTTCATATGTCTGTTGTCCATTTGTATATCATCTTTGGAGAAGTGTCTGTTTAGCCCTTCTGTCCATTTTTTAACTGAAGTTTATTGGTGGTGGAGTTGTGTTGCATCTATATGGAACAGAACTGTAATGAAAATTTGAGGTTCTCTCTTGCCATCAAAATACCAACTTTTCCTTCTCATCACTGGGTCATTTACTTTTCTTGCCACCTCCTTACCAGGATAATATTTTGAAGACATGGACACTGAGTTGTGAATTGATGGATTTCTTATCTGTGCTGAATTTTCCTCATTTCCAACCGCAAGTGCTGTTATGTAGAGAAGGTAAATTATGGGCATGGAAATTGTCCAGTGAGTTCACTGTGACCCTACAAATACCTAGAGTGGTATCTCACCTGTCGTTAGGCCTGAGAGTTCTCAGTTGCCTCCTTGCTTGTAGTCCACAGGTGAACCAGGTGATAGAATTAGTTTTCCTCAATGAATGAGGAAACTGAGGCTGAGGGTAGGCTCCAGGGCACGGAGGTAGCTAGTGAACTGGCACCACAGCTAGTGGTGGTACTGCCAGGGAGGCGTGAAGGATTTGAGTGACACTGTCCTTTCTGGCTTTTCCTGACAGCGGTTCCCGAAGAAGAGAATCATCGTTTTTGGCAAACAAACCACGCCCAGAAACTGATGGCACCCAGCTTCACAAAGTGAGCTCAAGTTTACTCTGGGGATCTACTCTGTGGCTTTCAAACCAGAGGTTCATCTTAACCAGGGAAAAGTGAGTCATTTGATTTCTTCTATTATAACATTAATATGAAGGACCTTGGGTTTCCCGAGAGTGACGAAGATAGATGAGCAAAAGATGAAAAACTCACAAAGATGTCAGAAGTTACTTGGGAAAAAAAGAAAAGCCCCAGCACTGCCAGCAGGGGCAGAATTCCAAGATAGATAGGCAAGTCAGAAAACTGGCCCGGCTTCTTTCTGGAGGAGAAAAAAGGTGCTTAATTTCATACGAGAAGGAGGCAAATAGTCTACACGTTTAGGTCCAGTGTTGCAGGTTCCCTCACTGACTTCTGTAGAAGTCTGAGGAGGAGAGACTGGTGGGATGTGGGCCCGGTGGGGAAGCCGACTCCCTCTGGTTACAAGCTGACCCCGAGAGCCTGGACTTGTGGCCCAGCTGTGCTCTTGACCTTCCACTTGGAGTGAGGACACTGGCGTCCTCTCTGCCTCTCTGTGGAACCCCAGACTCCGTCCTGTGTGCAGTGAGATTGCAGGGTTCTGAGACAGCAGCATGAAGCCTGGAACCTTCCTCGTCACACCTCCCAGGTCGGGGTTACATGCCCTTGTGCTTTTGATTCTGACCATTGATTCTGTGCCTTTCAGATGGCTTACCTGAAGATGATACTGATGTGTGTTTACCTGGTGGTGCTGGGGGCCCTGTGGTTGTACTTTAGCACGGACTATCTGAGCCCTTCCACAGTAAGCCCATTTTTTTTCAAGAGAGAAAACAGGAGTTTCCTGCAGCTCCCAGGCATGGACTGCAAGCAGAGCCCCCCCTTCCTGGTCCTGCTGGTGACGTCGGCCCCCCCTCAGACGGCCGCTCGCAGCGCCATCCGGAGCACCTGGGGCAGAGCGAGGACGGTGCGGGGAAGGCGAATAAAAACGTTCTTCCTCCTGGGAACCGCCTCCAGTAGGGAAGTGTCTAAAGCCGTGGACCGGGAAATCCAGCAGCACGGCGACATCATCCAGAAGGACTTTGTGGACGTTTACGTCAATCTGACCCTGAAGACCATGATGGGGATGGAGTGGGTCCACCACTATTGTCCTCAGGCCGCCTTCGTGATGAAGACAGACTCTGACATGTTCGTCAACGTCGACTACCTGACTGAGCTGCTTCTGAAGAAGAACCGGACCTCGCACTTCTTCACCGGCTTCTTAAAAATGGACGAACTCCCCATCAGGAAAAAGCACAGTAAGTGGTTTGTCAGCAAATACGAATACCCGTGGGACAAGTACCCGCCCTTCTGCTCCGGCACGGGCTACGTCTTCTCGGGCGACGTGGCCACTCAGGTGTACGGCGTCTCCGAGAGCGTCCCGTTCATCAAGCTGGAGGATGTGTTCGTGGGGCTCTGCCTGGCGAGACTGAACATCAGACCCGAGCCGCTTCACACGGCGCAGACCTTCTTCCCGGAGGGCTTAGCCTTTTCCACGTGTCGCTTCAAGAAGATCGTGGCCTGCCACTTCGTCAAGCCGCACGACATGCTGAAGTACTGGCGCGCTCTGGGGAGTTCCCGGGGAGAGGACTGTCCGGGTGATTGAGGGGAGCCCAGCGGCACCCCTGGACACACGTCGGCCCCCTGGATGATGGTTCTTGAAAGATCATCCTCGGCACCACTGTTGAGGGTGTCTGGGGGGGGTTGGGGAGAGGGCAGCGAGGGGGTGATGCGGGGTCCCAGAGCTGAACTGGCCTGTGAGCTGAGGAAGCAGGCATGAGTCCCTGCAGTGCCCCAGCCGCGGTCAGGGCCCCCCCCCGAGGCCCTGCACCGCCACACTGGAGCCCCGTTCCTGCTGCTTCTCAGTTCTGGGGGCGGCGTCCGCGGGAAGTGGGGATGTTGTCAGCCTCATCTTACCCCTGAGGACACAGCAACTTTGGAGGTCCAGGAACTTGTCTCGGGGCTCAGGGCCAGCACACTTGGGAGCAGGGGTGGAACTGGAGCATTGTCAGGAGCCACTGGCCGCCCCGGGGCTCCTGCAGGGCACGAGGCCAGGCGGCTCCCAGAAGGCCTGTGGCGGCATCTCAGTCCCGTCCACACCCCCCGCCCGCCCCCAGCCCCTGTGTGTTTCAGGGCTGGGATTCAGCACTGGGATGGGGCTGGCGGACACGAGTCTGCTAGCAGCCTGCGGCCAGCTCATCAATCGTCAACCCAGGCCGGGCCTGCGGTGGCTGCAGCCTGGGGCTGAGATGCGGCCATTCCAGACAAGTCATCTGCAGCACTTCAGCTCTGCGTCCGCCAAGCCTGGCCTGCTGCATGGACCTCCTGGCTACCTGGGGACCCCCCCGGGGCCTCACCGGGAGCCTCTGCCGCCTCCTTGCCTGATCTGAGCCAGGGGCAGCTAGGCGCAAGGCCCAGTGTGCGAAGGATTCTGGGAGCTTTTCTGGGGAGTCAGGTGGAGCTAAGTCCAGAAGCTCCCCAGGACCCCCGCTGACACCCGGTGGCCCCCCTCCCCGGGAAGTGGGGGGGTCTTCCTGAGTCCTCCCAGGCCTGGCCGAGCTCGTGAGCTTTGAAACTGGAGATGGCCGAGAGGCAGCCTGTGAGGTGGACTTCGCCTTCGCCTTCCCTCTCTGGGAGGCGGCGAGAGCCTGCTCTGAGGGCTGGGGCCGGCGGGGCGGGGCGACGGCGAGGAGCTCCCCTGCCAGGGCCTGCGCCCACCGGCCTCCGCCCCAGTGCGGGCAGTCACCGCGCTCCTGGTGCGTCCTCAGCTTGAGCCTTGTAGCCCTGACCCGTGCCGCGTGCGCGCAGCCAGGGCCCCGCGGCGGCTCACTGGTCACTCCGGGCCATGCTCCGCCGAGCCGGGCCCAGGCCCCTTTGCCGCGTCTCTGCGCACCGGGAGTTGTGCCAGTCGGGCAGCGAAAATCAGGCCTGAATCAGCTGCTTCCTTCCTGGCGTGTTTCCTGCTCTGCCTGCTCTGAACGCGCCGGCACACGCCCCTGGCCCCGGAGCGCGGGCTGCCCCGGATTCTGGCACCGATGGTGGCC
Source organism: Scalopus aquaticus (assembly GCA_004024925.1). Lineage (NCBI taxonomy): Eukaryota > Metazoa > Chordata > Mammalia > Eulipotyphla > Talpidae > Scalopus > Scalopus aquaticus. The sequence continues at coordinate 26,470 of PVIJ01011352.1, forward strand.
TGAGGGGATGCCCTGCTCAGCTGCCCGCCTGGCCCGGTGCGTGTTCGTGGGCCTGGCTCGGTGGGTGAGGGTGGCAGCGGCCGGGCAGCGGCTGCCTTCGTGGGGACGGCCGGACCCAGGCGTGGGCTCCACCTGCAGCCTCTGCGGGTTCTTCAGAGGTTTTCTGCAAACACCCCCCACCCCCCGCCCCCCGCAGGTGTCTTTGCACAAGGAAGAATTATTTCTCCTCCAGGGTAAACTTAGTTTGTGTTTCTAGAACTTGAAGGGACCAGAGCTCATTCCGTTCTGCTTTAAAGTAAGATGAAAATAAAACGTAGGAGACCCAGAGGTTTCCTGAGACCCCGGCGGGTGAGGCCGGGCCCCTCGGCACGGCGCCTCGGCACCGCCTCGCCCTCCGCGGAGGAGGCGGGGAGCAAACGGGCTTCTCCCTTCCCACCCAGCGGCGTCCCTAGGGGGCTGGCGACAGCTGAGCTGCGTGTGGGGATTTGCCCAGGGGCCCCGGGAGGGCTGGTGCTGGGGGCTAATGCCCCGCGCCAGGCAGAGATCAGCCTCTAACAGCTCTGAGGGGGCCCGTGCTACCTGGTCCCTGCCTTCCAGGTGAGGAAACTGAGGCACAGCCAAGGTGGACAGCTAGCTGGAGGTCACATAGCTGGGAGGGGGCAGCAGCCAGGTTGTGCGAGTGGCGATTTGGGGAGAATGGCCTGGAGAGGTGGGAAGCCCCCCGCCTCTGTACCCTTCGGGGCCTCTGTCTCGCTGTGTCTGAGTTCTGACCTCTGTGACAATGATGCCAAAGGCTGTGAACTCAGCTGTTGGGGCATCCCGGTGTTGGTAACGTGCCCCGGGCTGCAGGTGCCCCCCTCTGGGGGCCAGGGTGTGTGGGCACCCTGCTGCTCGCTGCACCTCCTGGCTCGCGGCGTGTCCAGCGCCTGACCCTCGGCTCCGCCTTCTCTGGGCACGAGGCAGGGGCCTCCCTTTGATGCCCGCTCTCACCTCCGGCCCTTCCTGTCCCCCCCCAATCCGCACACTCAACCCGGCAGCCAAGCTTCCGCCCTGGCCCTGGGGGACTCCCCGCTGCTGCTCTCTGTGGTTTAGCCTTACCAGGAGTTTCACAACTTTCAAGGTCTGTTCAGCACACACCCCCCCCACTCGCTGTGACTCCCGCCCCTCTGCGCCCCTCAGCTGGGTGTCTCGGGCGCCTGTTCTGTGTAGACCCAGCCCCCTTGCAGAGGCCCGAGGGAGACCCAGCCAGCGCCCGGCCCTGCCTCTGCTCCCCACAGGGCCTGTCATGGGTTTTTAGAAAAAAAATGAATGGATTTTTATGGGCGCTCTTGGATCCTCTTGAGTGTATTTGCTTTTGTGCAAAACCCATTCAAAATAAGATCATCGAGAGATTGACTTTGGCTTTAAATTGTTTGTTAAAATTCTTTCTGGAGCTTTAAACTGAAGTTAATAAATCCTAATATCCTATTTTATTGATCTAGCAAATATTGTTATAATTTTTTTAAAAAGATTTATGCATATAAGAACCAGGGTGTAGGCCAGAGGTATGGGGGTGAGAAGCTTCCCCAGAGACAGAGTGGGGAGCAGAATAGGCAGATCCACTGAAACACACTGCTGAGGGGAGCAGCGGGGAGACAGGAGAGGTCTGCTGTACCCTGTGGCAAGCTCCCTGGCCGGGGATCGAACTCGTGCTGCAGTGGCTGCCAATAGCTTGATAATGCTGAGATTTAAGCCCTGCACCACCAGGGAGGCCCAATTTATTTTTATTTTTAATGTGCCTTTTAAAGGAAGAATTTTAGATTTATAGGAAAGCCGCCACATGCCCTACCCACTCTCCCCATTCGTATGGCACATTTGTGACTATTAATGAGCCAACATCCACACACTATTAACTAGATTCACAGGCTATTCAAATTTCCTTAGGATTTGCCGCATGCACTGTCTGTGTTCCAGGAGCCCGTCCGGTTGCCATAGTGACTTGACTCCTCACACTTCTGTGGGCACCCCCTGGCTGAGACTTCCTCTAGGTGACCCTGTTTTTGTCGGGGTGGACAGTGTTAAATGCCAGTGGGGCACTCTGTCTATTGTCCCTCTGCTGGGGTTTGTCTGCTGCTGGGGGCTTGGGGGAGGGAGACACAGGGGTGCAGGGTATTCTTTGCACAGCGTGTCCAGGAAGTGGCCAGTCAGCACGACTAGCCGCTGTCCATGCTGGCCTGGACCCCTGCCAGCAGAAGTGTGTGAGGGATTTCCCTGTGAGCCTGTCCTACTCCCTGCCAAATGCGCTCGTGGAAGGAAGTCATTTAGCTGGTGCGAGTTAGGCTGCACTTCCTGCGGGTGTGGTATTTACGTAATGTATTTGGAATTGAACATTTTAAAAAAATTTCTTACATTGTTGTTCATTTTTGGACAGTATTTGATTTCGCCCCTCAGATGCAGCCTGGTGGTTCCCCATCAGCACAGCCCCTGTGCTCCATCTCCACTGGCCCCTGGGCTCTTCCCTCCCTGTTTTGACCCCCCCCCCGGGTGCCCCAGATCTGTGGTCAGCTTGCAAGTTTGTCTCTGTCCTGACCCTTTGGTTTCTCTATATCCCACATACAGAATCAGGCAGAATTATGAATCATTTGCCGGCTCTTTTTCCTTCTGACTTAGGCCACTGAGCATCACCCCTTCCAGCTCCATCCGTGCTGCTGCCAATGGCAGGGGTTTATCTTTTTCCTTGCTGAGTAGTATTCCATCATGCATATATCACATTTCCTTGATCCACACAGGTGTTCTGGGGCATTCAGTTTGTTTCCATATCTTGGCTGTTGTGAATAGTGCTGAGATGAACATAGGAGTGTGGGTTTCCTTTCAAATTAGTATCTTTGTATCATTTGGGTAGATTCTTAAGAATGGAATCGGATCCAGCAAATTTTATCTTTTCATTCGCTACCCTTCCAGCAAATTTCAAAGGTCATTTTAAAAGGAGCTTTCCTGATGCACATTGCCTTTACATTGTTAACTAAGCTGCTTTAATGTCCATTGTAAATTTATTTGAGTTCTACTTTTTAACTTTTTAAATCAAATTTTATTGGTTTGCCATTCGTTTGCAAAGCTGTGGTTTTGGGGAGCACAGCCTCACAGCTGAATGGGCACATGCCCCATTCTCCCTCCCCAGAGCTCCAGGGCCGGCCCCACTACCCTGTCACCCCCCACCCTGAGGTCCATCTGACATCACATCTTCCATGAAGATGTAAATAATTCTTAGAATCTAGGGACATAAAGATAGAAGCTTTGCCAACATTCATTCAAGTAGATATTCTAGAAGCACGTAGCAGCAAAATTTCATCTTAAATCATTAAGTGCGAATCAGCTACTCAATTTACATGTTAAAAAACGGAATCTCAGGACGGGTCTGTTATTTTATTGGGTCAGGTTAAAAATGTACTAAGGGCCTCCCGGGTGGCACAGCGGTTAAGCGCTGCGCTGTGGAGCTGTCGGCAGCAGTGACGCGAGTTCGACGCCCGGCCGGGGAGATTCCCACATGGTGCGGCAGTCCTCTCCTGCCTCCCCCGCTGCTCCCCTCAGCAGTGTATTTCTGATCTGCCTGTTCTGCTACCCGCTCTGTCTCTGGTGAACCCTCTCGCCGCCCCACGCCTCTGGCCTGCACCCCAGCTTGTATGTATAAATAAAAAATAAATCTTAAAAAAATGTACTAAGTATCAAGTGTGCATATACTTAAGTCTTTAATTACAATACTAGGAGTTTGAGTCTCCTAAACATGTCTAGAGTGAATCTGAATTCCAGGGGCACCTACGTGGGGCAGAACTCTGCCGTCTCTCAGTTGCTGCATCTGCTTCCTCGGAAGCCCCATGGCAGGGCTGTCCCCACAGTGTCCTGCAGGTGACTGACCCGGCCAGGCTGGTGGCACCAGGGGCCACTTTTCCTTCCTTTACCTGCTCACGAGAATCAGTGACATCACCTGATTGGATTTAAAGCTCCTTCCTGCTCTGAGTTCAGTATCTTCTCGACCCAAAGTTCTCAAGTTGGAGGAGGAATGGACCAGGTGGTAGCTGATTCTGGATGTCTCTGGCGGTTTTGACGCTGCTGGCCCAACTCGTAAGTTCAGGCTGGTGGCAGCACAGCGCCTTGAGTTTCCCTCACCACACAGGCAACCTGATGTGGGGGGCCTGCATGAGCCAGGAGATGAGGCAGCCACGTCCGCTGTGCCAGCCCCCCGAGGCCGGCCCCTTGTGGACCACAAGCAGAGAAACGCTCCGTGAAGTGGAAGTTCCCAGAAGGAGCCGCGGGGACGGTGCGATGAAGTGAACGGCTCCTGGGTGCGCGCGCGCCCTCGCCCGCAGCTTCAGCACCCCCCACGTTCAGGACCTGGGCTCGGCCTGCCCTGCGCGGGCCTGGGGTGCGGCGTCGTAGAAACCAGCTGTCATGCCCCGGCCACAGCCTCCCGGTCTGCAGTGACAGGAGCCGTGGACATCAGAACCTGGGCACCAAGGAGGTAACTGCGTGCAGCTGGGGCAGCGGGTCCACGCACGAAACGAGGGGCGGGGCCCCCCTCAGGGCTGGGGGCTGGTAGAGGGCTGGTGTGGGAGCTCCCACCCTCGTTGCACGGTGCTTGTCCTTGTGTCCTCGGCGTCCCAGTGAGGGGCCCACGTCTGGCTTTGGGCCCTTGCTTGCATCTGCAACCCGCTGGCCAGCTGTGGGACCAGGTGGTCTCGCTCCTCTGGTCCTCGCGGTCTTGGCCCCGTGTGGAGGGTCTGGCCGCTCCCGCCTCGCAGGAGTCCGGGGCAGAACGGTCGCCCACATCAAGTTCTCTGCCCGGACCTGGCGCCTGGGACGGGCCGAGCCCCTGGGCCGCCATCCTGGTTTGTCCCCAGCATCCTGCAGGGGGCGCCAGCGGCCTCCCTGCTTTGTGGGCAGCGGGACCCGTTCGGGTGTTTTCATCCCCTGCCACTCTCAGTCAGGGTGCACGAGTTTTACCTGTGGGAAGGAAGCGGGCCCTGGCTCCCAGCTTTTGTGCATTTAAATCTACTGTTGGGGTCCCTGTGTGACTTTGGGTAGACCCTCCACTCCTGGGCCGTGTTCTCTGGGGCACGGGCTGCACTTAGGGGTGGGGCTGCTGGCTCTGAACTTGACCTCCCTCCTCCTCCCTCCTCTCCTAGAAGAAGCAAGTCACTTACCTTTTTTTGGCTTCTAGTGCAGCTTTAGGAAAGAGCTTGTTTTAATATGGCTAAAAATATTGTCTTAAAAAAGGAAAAATATAAGGGCCAGCGAGGTCCCCACCTGCTTGGGTGACGGTGGGTGCAGTGAGATGACAGTGTCCCTGAGGTGACGGTGGGGGGTGCTGCCTGGGCTGTGTCTGCTGCGGGTCATGGGGTGTGTCTGCAGGGATATGGGTGCACATGGGGGAGCCTTCGGAGTGAGGCCTCAGCTCTTGTTCCTTTTTCTCTTTGATTCTTCCTGAAACTCTTGGAGAAATTCTTGTTTCTGCGGCATGCTTCCAAATCACAGCATGCCACGTTCTAGACTTGGTGAATTCAGGAGCACAACAAACAGGGAAACAAACAGAAGTGGGAGGCCCCCGCAAAGCTCTGTGGTTTACAAAACAGCCCCGTTTTTGTAGAGGGGACGAGGGAGTTTGCGAGTCCTACAAGCCACACGTCTCTAGGATTAGAAACCAACAGCAGAAAGCCCGCCAGCCTCCTGCCCGTTTATTGATCCATTAGTTGGGCAAATACACTCACTGATTTTTGTGAGTCAGGAATGCCATCAAGCTGAGGCTAGTCGCTGTGGGTTTTGTAAACAGGGCGTTAGCTGGGTAAAGGTGAGAAGACAAAGGGACTGTGTCTTGACAACGAAAAGCCGTGTTTGTGCGTGGGGGTGGCCGTTCTTAGAGAATGAAGCTCCGGTTGGAGCTGAGGAAATGGAGGTTCAGGTCACTCAGTGACTACCCGAGGGGGGTGGGTGGGGCTCAGAGCTCCTCATTTCCAGGTGTTGCCTCACTTCCGGCTTTGCTGGGCATTTCCGACTGTTCTTTCCAGTGTTGTTTGACCTGAGACTTGCCCCTTTTATCATCTGTGCCTCTTCTCAGAACCTCCTGTGTAGCTGGGTCCTCTGACTTGTCCTATCCTGGTCAGCCTGGTCTTGGGGTCACTCAAATCGCCATCCCCAACTCCAGCGAGTGTTTGGCTTCATCTCGAGCCTCTCCAGCCTGGCCGCTCACCACCCCTTTCTAGCCAAAGTCCTTGCAGAACAAGCCACCTCTCGAAGTCTAGCCCCATGCGCGCGCGTGTGTACACATGCCTAGACTCTGAGTAAAGGTGCTTAGCTTGGTGGCAGTGAGTCTGAATAGTATCTGCCCCCTCCTGTCCACGAGGGAGTCATAGGAGCAGGTGATGCTCCCTTGCCTGGGACCTTTGGGGCAGGTGTCCCTGGTTGTCCTCAGCCCCAAGGCCACAGTGAGGAGCTGGCGAGGCCTCCTTTGTCTCAGCTCTGCCCAATCACACACCTATCACAACAGGTGTGCGCCTCTCTGTGTGTGTGGTGTGGTGAGAATTCCACTCTGAGGTTTTCCTGGTCTCCAGCTTCCTGGCAGAATATTTGGAAAGAGTGACACAGAGTGAACGGGCCCCACGGTCACAGGGTGTGGGCGTTCCGAGGGCGGGAAGGGCCCTGTGTGAGTTTGGGGTGGCTGGTCCAGCTGGCACCCCACGCGGCCAGAGTGGGGAGAGGCCCCTGGGGGTTCTGGGCTTCTGCTTAGATGGGCTCTGGTGGATGAAATCACGGAGGCGTCTGATTGCGTGCCGCAGCTGCTGCCTCTTCACCCCCAAGGAGAGAAGCTGTCTGCATTTCCTCTGTGCCTCCCCTCGTTTCTCATGACCCTTTTTTTAAGAATTTTTAGCGTGTGTTGTATCAGGACTGACAGCAATTTCTTGAGGTTGCAAACGTCTCTCGGGCTGCCTACTCTCTGGGCGCATCCCTGGTGGGAAGGATGCTTGAAAAGTAGCTGCTGGGTTTGAGGAGACGTCACACAGGTGGGATTCAGGCAGATTGGTGGACTGAACCGATCAGGAGTGAGGTATAAGTTTCCGCCAAACACTGTGGAATTAGATGATGACTGTCGCTTACTTTGTTTCTGTTTGGTTCTACATGATTCAAAGATCTGTATGTGAACATCAGCGGCCTAGACCACGGGCTGAGGATGCTTGACGTAAACTCAGGGACGTCTTTGGGTCTAACATGTGCTCCCTCCACACGGAGGGGCTGGTGGCTTGTGGCCGCTGGGAACGCAGTTCCCGGCTTTCACGTGTGCCCTCCGGGCTGTGCCCCCTGCTCCCGGCCAGCCCTGACACTCGGGTGAGGCCTCCCCGGCGGGCACAGGGCACTGGTGTGGGTGATCACACAGGATGAGGAAGGAGAATGTGTCCTACAACCCGCCTTGGGGACGCGGACACAATAGGGTGGTTTTGCCTTGGTTAAAAACACGCGGTCTTTGTCAGACAGTCTCGTGTCATGCAGCAGGGATGGCGACCTCATGGCCGAGCGCAGTTCTCGGCGTCTGTTACTCTGTGTCGTGTGTCCTGCGGCCTTTCTCCTCTGATCCAGGACGCGCGCCCCTAATGTTGCAGAGCGAGACGGCCAGGCCACAGCACCTGCCACACTGGCCCCTGGGTGGTGATGCCGCCATTGGCCCAAGGGTACAGCTGCTAGTCCCCGCGCACAAGGCAGACCTCACACTCGTGACCCCTTCCTTACATTCTGCTTCGGAACCTCTTGCATGGGCGGGGGCTGCTGACGGCCTGCCTGGGCACAGAGACAGCAAAGTGAAATGACCGGCGGGCGCTGCGTGCCAGCCAAGCGGACCGTGTGGTCGGATTTTGCTTTGCCCGAAAGGTAAGAAGCAAAAGTAAACGGATTGCTGCCGAAGGTTATTTGGCAACGATACCCTGTATTTCAGGAGCACTGTGATGTCAGTGTGTTTTGATTTGTTACTGATGGCGCTTAGGGTTCCTAAAAGTGAAATGATTAAAACACCATCACACACTTGACGTGGTTAATTCCCAGCTGTAGGTGGGCGTGATGAATTTGCGTTTGTCCTGAGAAGCTGACGGAAAGCCTGAAGCTCACACTTTTCTGTCTTCACTTGATGCTTTCTCGATTTATTCTGCATTTGGAAAAGTATTTAAAAAGTTGACTTTGGGGCCTGCCCGGTGGCGCAGCGGTTACGCGCAGCTGTGGCGCTGTCGGCAGCAGAGATGCGAGTTCGACACCCGGCCAGGGAGAGTCCCACATGGCGCGGCAGACCTCTCCTGCCTCGCCCGCTGCTCCCCTCAGCAGTGTATTTCTGATTTGCCTGTTCTGCTCCCCACTCTGTCTCTGGTGAGCCCTCTCGCCGCCCCACGTGTCTGGCCTGTACCCCAGCTTGTGTGCATAAATAAATAAATCTTTAAAAAAAAAAGTTGACTTTGCCTTTATATGTTTTGAGAGGTAAGCTGAGTGGCCCGACGGGCTTGTCTTTGTAAGTGGTGGCATGTTCTTCTTTCCTTTGGGATTTTTCCAGGCGTAGCGGGGCAGGGGCGGCTACTACTTGGAGGGGCTGGGGGGAGCCGTGTGTGGTGAGGGGTGGAGGGTGAGGATTTCTGCTGGGAATTGCAAGCACAGGGCTTGAAATGAAGCTGAGTGTCCTTGGGGATTTTCTTTTTCTCCACCCTGCTCCTTGCTGGCTGCGTCCTCGGCTGGCTCAGAAACAAAACAGAAGCCGGAAGCCCTGGTGACGTCAGGGAAGGGATTGCCCCTGAGGAAGGCCACGGCCCCTCCCCGTCTGCCCGCCCGGCCGGCCTTGCCCCCCTCCAGCGACCTGAGAGTGCCCGGCCCCTGGAAGGATTTACCTGCTGCCCCTTCACCCCCTCTTAACTCCACTCCCAGTATCCTCTCTCCTCCTCATCTGCAGCTCCTGTAGCATTCTCTCTTCTAGAACATTCCTGTAGCACACACCTGCTCTCACTCCCCAAACAGTTTTCCTCACCTCCCGCCTTCTCTTGTTCTGCCCCTTTCTCTTTTTGCTCCTTAATACGGAAAACCTCTCCACAGGGCAGCCTCCTTACCCCGGCCCCCAGCCTGTCCTCACGCCAGACTCTGCCGACAGGCTTCTGGCAGAGGGCTGCTGCTCTCCCGCTGGGCAGGAGCTTGCCGCGGCTTTTTGGCCCCCGACACGCTGAGCCCAACCCTCCCCCCTGGCTTCCAGGACACACGTCTGCGTGTCCCTCCTGGTCTCCCCGGCCGGCTCCGGCTCCCCCTGCGCCACCTGTCAGGTGTGGCTTGGAGTGGCCCTGGCTGAGACCCGCCCTCGTCTCCCTCTCCATGGAGCTCGCTCGAAGCAGGTGGAGTCTGTCGGTTATGAGTTGGGCTGCCCGATGCAGGAGCCCAGACGGGGCTGTGGAAACATGAGAAATTTACTTGCTCTCCGTCCTGGAGACTCAGTGCAGGGCCAAGTGGCAAGCAGACCTCGTGGCTCGTGGACGCCACCTGCCCTGTGTCCTCCGGGGGCCGTGTCCGAATCTCCTGGTCTTAAGAGGACACAGGCTGGGCGGGGTCAGGCCATCTTCACGCCCTCTCCCCTTAGAGACCCCGGCTCCAAGCACAGCCCCCTTCTGAGGACCTCACTGTGACTTTGCTGTAAACAGTTCAGCACCTGAGGGTCCCGGCCTCCGTGTGGCCTCCCGGGCCGCCCGCCCCGTCCTGTCCCTTCACTGCGCTCTAATTTCTGTGCCGTGCTCAGCCCACGGGCCCCGCCTCCTCCCCGAATGCCTTTCCCCACACACCCCGTGTTTAAAGCGTGTCACGCAGTCACCCATGTTTCTGGACAGTGAGCCTGTGACCTGTGGGTGCCGAGCCAGGGCTGAAGGTGACTGCACAGAGCAGGGCAGAGGGGCGCAGGCCTCTGACGGGAGGGGGATGCAGGGACCGGAGCGGGGGCCACCTCCTGAGCACAGCGGCCAGAGCAGCGACGATGGGCCTGCGGGAAACTCAGGCGCGGTGGGCCGGCTTGATTTTCTCTTGAGCCCGCCCGGGGGACTTGAGTGTTTGAAGGACAGACTGAGTCACCCCTTCTTCTTTGCTGAGACTGGGGGAACATAGTCTATCTCAGTGGGGCCCTGGAAATTTGGGGACACTGATCTAGGGTCACTGGATTTTTAGTTTTTCTAACAAGGGCTTAAAAATAAATCTTTTGTGTGCCATTTTCTCCTGATTTCTCATTTAGCTCTCTTATAGTCCTCCTTTAAGTGCTACCATTCGATATCTTTCTTTTTCCTTCTGGCTTATTTCGCTGAGCATGATTCCCTCTAGCTCCATCCATGTGGTTGAGATTGCATTAGTTTATCATTTTTGCTTGCTGAATAGTACTCCATTGTATACATGTACCACATCTTCTTGATCCAGTCATCAATGGACTATGGTGACGGTTCACGGGTAAATCGGTGGTGGGAAACCTACGGGGGATACACAATAATGAAAAGGGTATAAATTAAATTAAAAAAAAAGCAAAACAAAAACAAACAAAAATAACATCTTTTCCAGCTTGCATCGGCCCTTCCTGCTTAGGGCTGTCTCCTCAGGTATTCTAGTTAGTAAATATGTGAAGTCGGTCGGATCGAGAACAATTGGAAAAACAATGGCTTGAGTTAGTATGTTTTCAGTGGCAAGTGAACCTCTCTCCAGCGCTAGTAGACGGGCCGTTTGTTGGCCCACCTGTCTGGCACCGGGACCCAAGGATGGAGGCAGAGACGGGCTGGAGGCGAGAGGACCCAGCGCCCCCTCGCAGTCAGTTTCACTCCCCTGTCGTCCTCTCCCGGGCCACGGCCCGACCTGGGGTGCAGCCTCACACGCTGTAGTGACCCCCCAGGTGCTGCCTGGTCCCTAGGGTCACAGGCCCATGTCTCAGGTCAGCCCTGTTGTCCAGGAGGGGGTGCTGTGGTTGGGCCGTCCTGAGTCCTGACCCTTTCTTGTGGCATTGTGGCCTTGGGGCGATAGGCGGTGGTGGCTGCAGCCCCTCAGAGTCTCAGGATTGGAGAGAGGCACGACTGTCCTCTGGGAGACAGCGGCAGACCACATGGTGAAGCCTGCGGAGATGGCCCGGGCAGCTCCGGACACAAGAGAATAAGGTTTGCAACGGTTCAGTGTTGGACTGGTGTGTGTGTGTGTGTGTGTGTGTGTGTGTGTGTGTGTGTGTGTGTCTTTGGGAGAAGGTTCTCCCTTGCACAGAACTCTGAAGTAGCTGTCTGCTGTTCCTGCCCGCCAGCCCACAAATCCTGAATCATTTCAGTGGGCCCCTGAAACGCATTTACTCTGCGCTACTGATTTGTTTATGGACATTAAACTCCCATTTGAGAAACGGGCCATCGTATCCCCGCATCAGGGAACAAGGTAAGCAGGGAAGTGAGTGGGGTCCCCACGATTCCAATCGGAAGGTCCAATCACGGCGATGAAATCCCTTTCCAGGACCGGAGGCAGGTGTCAGGCAGGGACCAGCCGGGTGCGACCCCACAACGGAGACACTGGGACCGTCTTTAGGGTTCCAGGTGATTCTGGTCAGCAGACTTCATGGCCAATGTCTATGAACCATGAAAAAAACATCTTCTCACAGCCACCTGGTGTGGGACATGCCCACCCCCACCTCTCGGGTGACAGCGGCGGCTGGTGATTCTGTGTTTGAACAGCGTGCCGCCCTGAAGCTTCTTGGGGACACTGTCCTTTGTCAGTCATGGTGGAGACGGAAACTCCACACTCAGGTTCTGTTTTGGGGACGAGAACTTGGCTGCCCACAAGCAAGACGCGCTGTGCTCAGTCTTCTCAGGGACGCACTCGTGGCAGGGTCTGCTCCTGTCACGGAAGAAGCGGAGAATGTCAGACGAGAGCGGGGCCAGGGCAAAGCTAGCTCGGCTTCCTCATCGCAGAGCTGACGAAACTGAGAATTTGTGCTTCTAGGCGACAGTCCCAGGAACTTGCCCCCTGCGTCTCTGTCATGCAGTTGTCTGAAGGCTGCTCCAATCATGGCACTTAGGAGAGCAGATCACAAACAGCCTTTAATACCTGCTGATCCTGAGCGGTGCCAGCAAAAGCCCCTGTCTGAAATTTCTCGAAAACGGTGATGATGCTGTTTTTTAAAGCCTTAACCGATGCTCCGTGACAGGGGAAAAGGTTGGTTTGTAGAAAGAAGTGGAATGTAATGTTAAGCACCTTTTAAATATGAATCCAATTATCTAGAAAAAATATTCTAAATATAGGCAAAACCACAGCTGGCCAGCTCTGTGTCAAGAACTGATGGACGATAAAACACACGTGTCTTGGGTGTGGCTGAGGGTAATTCTAGAAAAATTCCTGGTAGTCAAGCTCCATCTTTCCTACATGTTGTCTCCCGGGAAAAACAATTCAGTGCACTATGGTTATTTTGATACTTTTTATAAAAGGTGGAAACTCTTTGCTCATTTAGCAGATACAGAGATGTGGTCTAAAACGGAACTTCCTAACCCCAGCTCACTCTCGGGACACTCAAGGAAAGAGACTTGACTGTGAGGAGGATGATTAAGGAAAACCAACCATCATCAGGCCTCCCTGGTGGTGCAGGAGTTAAGACTCAGCGTTATTAAGCTATCACCAGTCATTGCAATGTGAGTTCGATCCCCAGCCAGGGAGCTGACCCACAGGGCACAGCAGACCTCTCCTGTCTCCCCGCTGCTCCCCTCAGCAGTGCACTTCAGCGAATCCGCCTGTACTGCTCCCCACTCTGTCTCTGGGGAATCCCCTTACCCGCCACCCCACCCCCCGGCCTATACTCCAGCTCTTGCATGCACAAATAAATGAAATAAATCTTTTTTTTAAAAAGGAAGAGAACTTTAACACATGGTGGAATTTTGGAGTTTCCCAAATATTAACTCCTTTTCTATTATAGGGTTTGCAAATGTCTTCTCCTATTCAGTAGGCTACATTTCATTTTTTTTTAAGATTTATTTATGCATACAAGCTGGGGTACAGGCCAGAGGTGTGGGGCGGCGAGAGGGTTCACCAGAGACAGAGCAGGGAGCAGAACAGGCGAGGGGAGCAGCAGGCGAGGCAGGAGAGGTCTGCCACGCCATGTGGGAATCTCCCCAACCGGGCGTCGAACTGGTGTCGCGACTGCCGACAGCTCCACGGTGCAGCCCTTAACCGCTGCGCCACCAGGGAGGCCCTACATTTCATTTTAATGATAGTTTCTTTCACTGAGAGAAGCTTTTAAGTTTGATGTAGTCCTGTTTGTTTATATTCTCTCACTCTCCTCTTTTTTTTACTCTTGGAGATGAATTAACAAAGACATTACTAAACCAGTGTCGAAGAATTTTTACCTATGTTTTCTTCTACGCATTTTATGGTTTCAGATTGTGTAGTCAAATTTTCAATTCATTTTGAGTTGATTCTGGTCTCGTTTCATTCTTTTACATGTGGTTGTTTAGTTTTTTTCCTAACAACTTGATGAGATTTCATTTCTCCATTTTATATTCTCTGTAAATTTTGCTTTTTCACTAGTAAGATAATGTAACCATATTTTATCTTCAGCTTGGGGCCACTGCCATTCCACCTTTGTTACAGTAGACAGGTGGCTTCCTCCTGTCCCCTTAACTGGACCCCTTTGGGAAGGGTAGCTGCTGCTGTACCATAAGCATGGCCACATTAGTTAGCTGTGTCATGTCGCAGATTACCACTACAACAGCTTTAATAACACCTAACATCTCACAGTTTCTTTAAGAAACAGTTTAGCTGAGTGTCTCTTACTCAGGGGCTCTCATAAGGCTGCAATCAAAGTGTTGGCTGGTGTCTAATCTGAAGGCTTGACTGGGGGTGGATCCACTGCCTCGCTCACTCAGTGGTTGTTGGCAGGATTCAGCTCTCTCTTAGTTGTGGATCCATCAGAAAGAAACAGAACCAGTAGGCTCCATCTATCTGTTTTCTGCCCGCCCATCTGTCTGTCCATCCATCCATCCACCTCTCCATCCACCCATCCACCCACCTGCTGTCTCTCTGTCATCTGTCTCTTCTCTGTTTCATCTCCATTGTATCCATATATGTTGCAAGAAATTGGCTCATCCAATTCTTGTGGCTGGTGACTGCTGTGAAGAGTGGCGGGCTACGGGAAGTCAGACAGGAGTTTATGCTGCAGTCCACAGGCGGCGTTTCCTCTTTCTCAGGGAAACCTCACTTCTGATTTTAGGATTTCTGTTGATTCACTCAGGCCCACCCAGATAATCCAGGACAATCTCCTTTACATAAAGCCACCTGACTAGCCACGTCTACAAAATCCCTTTACGACCACAGCGAGATAGAGTTAATTGAAGAGCGGGTCCTGTAGCCTCGCCATGTTGATACATAAAACAGACCACCACGAAATCCTTAGAGGTCGTCTACTGGTGGTTCCCTTCATCCTTTGGGTCATGAGTTCACCAGTCCTCGTGCCTTTTTACTATTCATTGAGAAGAGTCGTCAGGGAGAAGGCTGTCATGTGGGGCCTTTTTGGCAGTCATCAGCTCAGCTCACAACAGTGAATCTGGTTCCTCAGAGGAAGTAAATGAGAAGAACCGAAAAAGAACCCAAGCAAGACGGAGATCGCGTCTTCTGTAACCTGATCTCTGAGGGGCAACTCATCCCTTTTGTTGTAGCTACGTGTCAGAAGCAAAGTTGCAAGCTGAGTGCACACTCCAGGAAGGACTCACTCAGGGGCCTGAGGAGGAATCAGTAGCTGCAGTGAACCAGCTCTGAGTGCTGGGAGGAGCGTGAGATGACAGGAGTCAGCCGAGAAGTAATTGGGCTGTGAGTTAATGACGATGGAGTTTATTCTCGAATAGAGATCACAATCCAGGCCCACAACTGAGGGGCAGGGCGGTCCCAAGGAGTGTCCCACCGGGGTCCAGGAGTAAGAACATTTTAATGGGTCGAGAAGGAAAGTGGCCTGAGCTTTGGTCATTAGTTCTTAAGTCCATGTGCCTTTTTATTATTCCTTGATTAGGAGTCATCAAGTAGGTTGTTGTGTAGGGCCTTTTGTGGTAGTCTCTGATGGTCTCCTGCTTCTTTTCTAGTCACCGATAAGGAGAAATCAGGGAGTCCATGTTCTTTCGAATAACTGATTAGAAACCAGGGACTTGGTGAGTCAGGCTGTGCTCAGCACCTCCCCTGAATTCTAATCATGGCAGTTTTTTGATTCAAAGTAGATTCTGGATGTGGAAATAATTATCTACACATGAAAATAAAGGAAGATGGCGTCTCCCCTGCTACTAAGCTGAAGTCATGCGACCAGTTGTAACCAACAAGCTGTGAGCAGAAATGTCAGGCATGGCTTCCGGGTGGAAGCACAGAAGAACTGGTGTGAGTTCTCCTGGCTGTCTCTTTGCCAGGGGTAGTGCGTTACTCTTGACATGGTTACTGTCAGTTGGCAGTGGCTCAGGCTCAGTGGGCCTCAGTACTATTTTGTCGGAGTCAGAGGCATGTTTGAGTGACCTGGGCATGAAGCAGTCTGTGTGTTTCCTCCACAAAGCAGTAGGCGATCACAGTGAGTAGGGGTGTGTATCCAAGAGAATATTTTTTCTCTATAGTCTGTCACTAACATCCCTTCCTTTCTTATCAGAGACCCTTAGTGCCATTAAAGAAAGAATAGCTTGGAAGAAGACCAAAATGAATGGAGGCTAAGCAGTACTTGTAGTTTTTTTTTTTACTTTTATAAAAATTTATTTATTTAAAAATTTTTTTTATTATTAATGTCTTTTACATTATTGTGTATTCCCCATAGGTTTCCCACCAACAGTTCACCTGTAAACCATGACCAAAGTCCCTTGTGCTGTTTTCTCCCCCGTTTTGAGCCCTTATCCTCACCCTCCCTCGCTGAATGTCTCTTATTTGGTTCCCCTATATTCCTGCTATAAGTGAAACCATTTGATATTTTTCTTTTTCCTTCTGGCTTATTTTTTTAAATAATATTTTATTTATTTTTGTTATTCGTATCTTTTACATTATTGTGTGGTTCCCATATGTTACCCACCACCTGTTCACCTGTGGAACCATCAACATAGTCCCCCGTGCTCCCCTCTTCGCCCTCTTGAGCCCTTCCCCTCCCCTCCTTCCCTGCTGAATGTCTCTTTCTTATTTGGCTCCCCTATATCCCTGTTATAAGTGAGACCATTCGATAATTTTCTCTTTCTGGCTTATTTCACTGATCATGATCCCTTCTAGATCCATCCATGTTGCTGCGAATTGCATGTGTTTGTCTTTTTGAATGCTGAATAGTATTCCATTGTGTATATGTACCACATCTTCTTGATCCAGTCATCTATTTTTGGGCATCTGGGTTGTTTCCATATCTTAGCTATTGTGAACAATGCTGTAATAAACATGTGGGTACATGTATCCTTTCGGATTAGTGTTTTTGTGTCCTTTGGGTAGATTCCCAGTAGTGGTACTGCCGGGTCATATGGGAGTTCCATTCTTGCAGTTTGAGGAAACACCATACAGCTTTCCATAGTGGTTGGATCAATTTGCATTCCCACCAGCAGTGTAGGAGAGTTCCTTTTTCTCCACATCCTTGCCAACATTTGTTGTTACCTGTTTTTTTAATGTGTGCCATTCTCACTGGCGTGAGGTGGTATCTCATTGTGGTTTTCATTTGCATTTCCCTGATTATAAGTGATGTTGAACATTTTTTTCATATATCTGTTGGCCATTTTCTTTTCTTCTTTGGAGAAGTGTCTTTTTAGCTCTTCTGCCCATTTTTTGACTGGGTTGTTGACTTTGTTTTTGTTGAGTTGTGTGAGTTCTGTGTAGATTTTTGTTGTCAGTCCTTTATCGGTTGTATTGTGTGCAAAGATCTTCTCCCAATTAGTAGGGTGTCTGTTTGTTTTGATTATTGTCTCTTTTGCTGTACAGAAGCTTTTTAGTTTGATGTAGTCCCAGCTGTTTATCTTTTCTTTCACTTCCTTCGCTATGGGGGAAGTGCTTTTAAAGATTTTGCTGAGATGTATGTCATGTAGAGTTTTGCCTTCTGGCTTATTTTGTTGAACACGATTCCTTCTAGCTCCATCCATGTTGCTGCGAATTGCATGCTGAGTAGTATTCCATTGTGTATATGTACCACATCTTGATCCAATCTTCTATTTTTGGGCATCTGGTTGTTTCTGTATCTTAGCTATTGTAAACAGTGCTGCAATAAACATAAGGGTGCATGTCTCTTTTTGGATTAATGTTTTTGTGTCCTTTGGGTAGATTCCTAGAAGTGGTATTACTAGGTCTAAGGAAGCTCCATTTTTAGCAGTTTGAGGAACCTCCACACAGCTTTCCATAGTGGTTGGACCAGTCTGCAGTCACACCAGCAGTGTAGGAGAGTTCCCTTTTCTCCACATACTTGCCAACATTTGTTGTTCCTGTTTTTTTAATATGTGCTATTGTCACTGGTGTAAGGTGGTATCTCACTGTTGGTTTTCTTTGCATTTCCCTGATTATGAGGAATGTTGAACATTTTTTCATATGCCTGTTGGCCATTTGCATTTCTTCTTTGGAGAAGTGTCTTTTAAGTTCTTCTGCCCGTTTTTTGACTGGATTTTTTGCTTTGTTTTTGTTCATTCATGTGAGTTCTTATAAATTTTTGTTACCAGTCCCTTGTCTGTTGTATGGAGTGCAAAAATTTTTTCCCAGTCAGTAGGCTGAAACGGAGTATATTAAACCAAATTTTGACATCAAAGGTCGAAGCAAAGTGGTTAAACAGTCTGGTGGCCAGGTGACATCCTTACTGCCTGCCACTGCCCCCCGGACACATGCCTGAAGCCGTTTGCACACACTGGACAGGACCCGCAGAGCGACGCTTCCCAGGGAGTGCGCACAGGGGGTGCGGGGGAAGGGCCACGCCACCCGCTTATATTAGAGCCCCTCGCAGGGGGTGGCAGCGGGAGGGAGGTCACATCTCCACTTGTGGTGGGCATCGGGGTCCCAGGCTCGCAGCTCTGGCCTCAGGCCTGGACACTCTCAGTGATGCAGATTTTCTCTGTTGATCTGAGCCGCTTCCCCGGTGACTGTGGAAAATGGTGAATGAGGAACCCCCAGTGCACACACGCACAAAAGGTAAAGAATGTTGAGAACAGACAAATGCGCGTGACCAGCGTAATGTGGCTCGGGATGACACAGCAGTCACCGGGGGCTGTGCCAGGCCAGGGCTCGGCTGTGCGGGGAGACTCTGAAATAATTGGCGGGGTGAAGCTGTGCAGGGGGTTGTGTTGTGCAGGGGGTTGGCTGTGCAGGGGGTGGGGCTGTGTATGGGGTTGGGCTCTGCAGGGGCTGAGTCTCTTGCTCTCGGACCACAGTGACCTGCAGAGGCGGGGTGGGGAAGTGGCCGTTTCCCTAATGCCTCAACTGTAGAGTCTCCGTCAATCACGGGTATTGATTGATGGTCTGCTTGAATTTTCTGTAGGTTAACTGGCTCCTGAGGGTCTTAAAGTGAATCTCCTGCTGGCCTCGGCTTGGTGCTGTGTCTGACGACAGATGTATCAGGCATCCAGGGCCCGTGGGCAGAGACAGGCGCCAGGCACCACAACCTGGACCTCGCAATGCCCTCTCCTCCTCTAGCCTCACTGAGAGCTGCCGTCTCCCACGTGCCAGGGTGAATGCCTTTGACTATATTCCCACTTATGGAACGTGCCACCTCCAGCATCAGAGACGCACGGGGGCCTCAATTTCCTTGCTAGAGGGGTCTTAGATGTCCAGGACCACCACGCACCCTGCCGGCGGGGCCCACTGTTTTATGTCAGCCTCAGCTCTGGATAGTCATGGTATTGGCCAAACTTCCTGGAGACACTCGCCTGGACCCTGGTGAGTGTCCCATGGCCATTTCTGCATTCCAGAGCAATGCTGTGACTGACCTCGGGGTTCTCATTATGACTGCAAGACGCCCTTCCGCAGTGACCATATGACAACAGAAATAGAAGTTTGTCTACAAGGTTGTCAACAATGTGCAATTACTGTAAACCTGGGGTCCCAGGTGAGGTCACTCGGGAGAAGGAGATTAGAGACAGTAGATAGACAGAGAGATAAAACATAAAAATGGGAATCTAGGGTTTCCTGGGAAAATTTTTTACTGATGAATTACATTTATAAGAGAGGGAATTAAAGCAGAAGAGAGAAGTACAAATGAGGCACAAGCAGCCTCCAGTCTTCCCGGAGCCAAACTATAAATGAAAACCAGACATGACGACACATGGAAGGTCCAGTCTAGACCTGGCCCTCACCCTTGGGGGCCTCCCTCCTCTCGTCTCACCAAGGCGCTCATTTCACTTCTCAGCACACAATGCTCGACTCTTTCTTTTTTTAAAAGATTTATTTATTTATACATACAAGCTGGGGTACAGGCCAGAGGCATGGGGTGGCGAGAGGGTTCACCAGAGACGGAGCGGGGAGCAGAACAGGCAGATCAGAAACACACTGCTGAGGGGAGCAGCGGGTGAGGCAGGAGAGGTCTCCTGCGCCATGTGGGATTCTCCCTGGCTGGGCGTTGAACTCGCATCGCGCACTGCCGACAGCTCCACAGCGCAGCGCTTAACCGCTGCGCCCCCAGGGAGGCCCACAATGCTCAACCCTTGAAAAGACTTTCATGAAATCTCCATGGTCCTAGCAGATCCAGATAACAAATGTCATTGCGAGGTGTGATGGGTGATCTTCTCAGATAGCTCGTTTCATGCTCCGTCTGAAGTGAGCTCCTCAGTGAGGTCCCCGACTTTCCCCAGGCCCTCCCCTGTGCTCATCAACCTTCCAGCCGGTCCCCATACTATGTGGAGGTGCGTCCCCCCGAGTCTCAAGTGTCAGCTCGCTCTCATTTAGGTCCTGACTTCTCCGTCCCACAAAGAACAGTCCCCTGTGAGCACAGCTCGCCTCCTGGGGACTGTTGATCTGTGATTGCTGCCCAGGCCGTTTAGGAATTTGCCGTCAGAGGCCCAGGCACAATCACGCTCATCCCCGACCACTCTCCGCTGAGCCCCCAGCCTCAGACTGTCAGACCTGCTGCCTGGGCAGAACGTGTTTCTAACACTGATCCCACCCGCAGGTGTTAGACCCCCCACGCATCCAGATCTACTACCCGGCTGATGCACAGAATGAACAGCCTGACCCCGAGGAACTCCCTGAACCTTGCTCTGTTCTTTTTCTTCCTAGTGATGATTTTTCAATACTGTTTGGGGCTCTTCTGCCATTAGCACAAGTCTCCATTATCATAGGTGGTTTCCAGGGGAGCTGCTTCCCTACATGATTCCTTAGGAATCGGTGAAGTCAGCACTGGAAGGTCGTCTTCAAATTGGGGAAGCTGAGTCCCTCTGACCCTGAGAGCCTGCACTTGTGCCCCAGCCGTGGTCTTGACCTTCCACTTGGAGTTAGGACACTGGTGTCCTCTCTGCCTCTCTGTGGAACCCCAAATCCATCTGTGTGCCGTGAGATTCCAGGGTTCTGAGAGAGCAGCATGAAGCCTGGTCCCTCCCTGGTCACACCTCCCAGGCCAAGGTTGCATGCCCTGCGCTGCTGGGTTCTCATCATTGTTTCCCTGCTTCTTTCAGATGGCGCAGCCGTGTAGGCGATTAATCTGCATTTCCCTGGTGGCCCTGGGAGCCCTGTGGTGTTTCCTTAGCCTGGACAATCCGGATCCTTCCAAAGTAGGTCCAGATTTTTTCAAGAGAGTATCTGGGGACTTTGTGCAGCTCCCAGGCATGGACTGCAAGCAGAGCCCCCCCTTCCTGGTCCTGCTGGTGATGTCGGCCCCCAATGAGACGGCCGCTCGCAGCGCCATCCGGAGCACCTGGGGCAGAGCGAGGACGGTGGGGGGAAGGCGAATAAAAACGTTCTTCCTCCTGGGAACCTCGCCCAGGAGGGCCGTGGCTCGGGCCGTGGCCCAGGAGAGCCAGCAGCACGGCGACATCATCCAGAAGGACTTTGTGGACGTTTACGACAATCTGACCCTGAAGACCATGATGGGGATGGAGTGGGTCCACCGCTATTGTCCTCAGGCTGCCTTCGTGATGAAGACAGACTCTGATGTGTTCGTCAACGTCGACTACCTGACTGAGCTGCTTCTGATGAACTGAACCTCGCGCTTCTTCACCGGCTTCTTAAAAATGGGCGAACTCCCCATCAGGAAAAAGCACAATAAAGTGGTTTGTCAGCAAATATGAATACCCATAGGATAAGTACCCGCCCTTCTGCTCCGGCACGGGCTACATCTTCTTGGGCGACGTGGCCAGTCAGGTGTACAACGTTGCCCCTAAATTGTGTGAATGAGAGGTTTGAGTATAATTCGAAGAGGATCTGAAACAATGCAAAGGCTGATTGTGGGGTCTCTCTGTGCGCTCACAATTACAAGACATTACCCAGGCTCAAGGTGCAGCAACAACAGGGTACTAACAAAGGGGTGTTTGGCAAAGAGGGGTGTTTCTATGGCTACAAATGGCCGGCAGTCCTACCCTAGATAGTGTCTTCATGTTCAGCAATCCAAACCAAAGGGTTGTCTTACTAGATGGCATTACCCCTTTGAGAACAGCTGAGAGCTGTGGCACACTGACAGATGGGGGCCCAGGGTCCAACTCATGGCAGCAGGTGCGGTTGAGTATGATCCTCTCCACGTCTTTAACAGTGGTGCTGCTGAAGTGACACGGCAGCCAGTGACACCTTATCTGAAGGCCACTCTGTCCAGTGCCAGTTGTGAGTGAAGAGAGCACCAGAGCAATAACACCAGCAACTGAGCATATTTGGGGAACTCAACCTTGAGATCAGAATTTGTTAGTATCACCAAAGGACTTTACAGCTTTGCTCAAGATGGTGGTGTCTCTTCTATTATTAATGAATTAGGTAAATGGTAATTTAAGAAATGATTAGATAAGTATCAAAAGGGATAAAATATGAGTGGTAAATGTAACAAAGGTTGTGAAGAATCTATGCACTGAAAACAATAAGACGTTAAAAGAAATGAATACACATACACACACATACACACAAAAGGTAGGGTAGTCCATGTTCATGGATTGGAACACTAAACATTGTTTTAATAGCCATTTTACTTAAAGCAACTTATCGATCAAAATCCTAAAAACATTTGGCATAAACAAACTATAGCCAACAAAAGACCAGAATAGCCAAAGCAATCTTGAAAGAAAAGTAGAAAAACAGAGGAATTATGCTTCCTGACTTCTAACTATACTACAAAGCAATAGTAACCACAACAGTATGGTATTGGCACAAAACAGACTAACAGACAAATGGAATGGAGTGAGCACTCAGAAATAAGTCCACACAGACATTGACAATTAATCTTTGACAAAGAGGCTATGCCATTCAATGGAGAGAGGAAAGTCCTTTCCGCAAATGGAGTTGGGAAATCTGGGCAGACACGTGCAAAAAGTGAAACTAGAAAACTACCTAACACCATAAACAAAATTTAATTGAAAGTGTATTAAAGAGTTGGAGATAAAACCCAAAGTCATAACTTCATAGAAGAAAACAGGTAGTATACTCCCGGATGTTAATCTCAGAGAGATATTGGGAACTCAACTCCTATGGCAGGGAAAACAAGAGCAAAAACAGACAAAGAGGACTATAGCAAACTAAAAAGCTCTGTACAACAAAGAAAACCACCCCCCAAACAAAAAAGCAACATAAAGACATGGCAGAGTTATTGGCACATCATACGTCTGATAAGGGGTTAATTTCCATAGTACACAGAGAACTCAAAGAAATTAACAACAAAAAACCAACAACCAATCCAAAATGGACAAAAGGCCTATATAGGCACTTCTCTATAGAAGACATACAGTCAATTTTCAGATGTTTTCAAACATATGTAGAATATAAAAAAGAGCAAAAACTAAAACAAAACAGGCAAAACACAACAAAAGTGAGACTTAGAAACCAAAAAAAAAAAAAAAAAAAAAAAAAAAAAAAAAAAAAAAAAAAAAAAAAAGCCCAAAAAACCCAGGGAGAACAGCCTCATTTTTCTACCATAATTTTAAGTAACAAGAAAATTATCTCTGCATGAGCTCACTAAACCTGGAAGCAGGGCCTCCCCGGTGGCGCAGCAGTTAAGCGCTGCGCTATGGAGCTGTCCGCAGCGGCGACGCGAGTTTGACGCCCGGCCAGGGAGAATCCCACATGGTGCGGCAGACCTCTCCTGCCTTGCCCGCTGCTCCCCTCAGCAGTGTGTTTCTGATCTGCCTGTTCTGCTACCGTCTCTGGTAAACCCTCTCACCACCCCACGCCTCTGGCCTGTACCCCAGCTTGTATGTATAAATAAAAAATAAATCCTAAAAAAAAAGAAAGAAAAATATGTCCTTATACATGGACATATTAAAAACAAACAAACAAACAAACAAAAAAACCTGGAAGCATCTTCGCTGGATTTGTTATTTCCAACAACACCTCTCTAGCTCCTGTTCCACATATAACATTGCCTCATTATGTAGAACTAACAGCCCTCGCTGTAGCTATTCAGGCTTCATTCCGGCACTCACACTTGACCTCATCTTGAAACCTAAAATGAACTGTCCTACAAACCTGCACAGATTCTCAGATCTCAGCTGTGTCTCCTGTCTGCAGCCTCCAGCCGTCCCTCAGTCTCCCAGCACACCCAGGTCAGCAGCCCTGCCGACAGGCTTCCTGGGCTAGACAGCCAGCGGGTCACAGGTGCCAGCGGGGGTGTCGCCCATGCCCCCATCGGCCCTTCGAGAGCGAGAAGTGAGCGTTGCTGTGTGGAGCCCCTGAGATTTCAGGGGTTCTTCTGCTGCCCACCTACCCATTCTCTCTGCTGCACCAGATCATGCACTCTTGCTCCCCCAGCTCTGAAACTGGGGGGTTGACGACTGTGCAAGAAGAGGATCAGGCGGACCTTTAAATTATCATGCATTTTCCTAGTGGCGGAATAATAAAGCTCGTTTATTTGTATCTAAAGGATACGTGGGCATGGTGTCAAAGGTCAGCCACAGGAAGTCCTGGCACTGGCCCCCCCTCTCCAAGCCTGGCCGCACTACTATTTCCTCTGGCTCTGGCGTCTGCGTTCTAGACAACCTGCTCCTTGTGGCACTTCACACATTCTCTTAACTTTTGCTACAGCTGAGGTGTAGCCACCGGCACTTGGACCTCCTGTCCTGTTCTCATTACAGCACAAATGGTGGTTCAATCTTATCACTTACTTATTTAAGACCATGTAAGTATCAGGAATGCTTGGAAAAGTGTGTGCAATGGTTGCTTCCTCCCCTGCCCCTCCCCCCATGAGACTTGCTACTATTCCACCGAAGTTAAACGTCATTCATTTAAAATTTGCATAATTTATGCATGTAACTAACAGTAATTCTTCCTCACTGCACTGCCTGTCAGTTTTTGTTGCCTCGTGGCAGCATTGGAAGTGGAACGGGATGAAGGAAAGACGACTCAGAAGTCCAAGTAGTGACACAGAGAGAGAGAGAGAGAGAGGGGGAGAGAGAGGGAGGGCGACCTGGTGTGGCTGCCTCTCTGGAGATCCAGCCTAGACAGCTCACATCTCTGGAGATTGGCCGCCGGCCCCTGGTCCAATCTCCCTTGTATTATAAGAGGTGGGATTCAGGGAAGGTGGCAAGTGCATGGAGGAAAGTGCGTGGGGGCCGGGATGTGGGGTGGAGAGGCATAACACGGCACAAGCTAGAAGAAGTGAATTGTGATGGGCTGGCAGGTGCCAAAGCCGCCGATGAGCAAAGCACACTCTCTCTGGTCCCTCTCTGCACTCCACTTCCTTTCCACGTGGTCTAGCTTGCTTGTCTAACCCGGCCATTGCACAGATGTTTCCTGCCGCTTTCCACAGATTGCCTTGCGCCAAGACTTAACCTGGTGAGAAGCCCCTGCATGACTACATTTTAGCTTCATATTTAAATTTTGCCACCCCAAGGAGGGCGGGGCTTCTGGGACTTGCTTCCCATTTTCTGTGCAGCCATTGGTGGAAACTTTTCTGCGCGTGCTCATTGGAGCCATTTTCCGCACAGCCATTGGTGGAAACTTCTCCACGGCTCACCTGGAGCCATTTTCCGCACAGTCATTCGTGGAAACTTCTCCACGGCTCACCTGGAGCCATTTTCCGCACAGTCATTCGTGGAAACTTTTCTCTCAGTGCTCACCCCCAAGATAGCCGTGTTTTAACCTCTTTCTAGGGTGCAGGACACGGGACTTCCAGGTCATAATTCTCTTTTCCTTCCGTGGCTTTGCCGTCCTGAGTCAGCGGTACACTGGCTTCTGCAGTCATGGAAGGAATCAGAGGTAAAATTCTTACTGTCTTGCTGTGCTTTATCATCGCTTTAATAATCTGCTCTTATTTTGATGGTTTGTGTTGTTGACCCTGTTGATGGCTCGGATGGAAACAGAAATAGAGCTGAAATAATTTCCTTCCCAGGTCACCTCTGGAGAAACACCCCGGAAACTCATCTATTTTTGGGCAAATGGGTTGCTTCCATACCTTTGCTATTGTGAACTGTCGGAGGCCGGCTCCGACCGAGGTTGGGTTCCGGGGGTGGCGGGGAAAGCGTCGGTGGCGGAGGGGGGAGTCCCGTGGGGAAAAGGGGATGTGGAGCGAGAGACAGCACACATCAGAGTGTGTGTCAGGCCGTTCCGTTTTATTATTGGAGAACAGGGTTTTTAAAGCATAGGAAGAATTAACTACTGACAATGGCAGGGTGATTACAGATATTCAGATACATAATCAATTACATAGTTTGAGGGGAATCAAGGAACTTTAGAAGAATGTCTCTTATCTGAGGTAAATTCCGGCAAGGTAAAGGACATAATTTTCAACCTCTGCCCTAGGCCTAGGGTGGAGGCTGCTGTCTCCATACCTATTGTCTGAAACCAAGACCAATGATAAAAGAAACATCTTTATGCTAATCTCTGGAGGAACTAATCTAAGCTGATTTTATCAGGCCAGGAAGGGAAATAGGGGAAGGGATTAGTTGTTCTTTGTTCAAACATTAGCCCTTGAGGGGCAAGGACACTTCATTGTTTCAAGGATATCTCGCTGCCAGGAGCTAATGAGTAAGGCCAACGCATGCAGGCATGGTGGAGAAACTTAGTTACTGTTCTCCTGAAATTATACTTAAATTTATTTGCAAGAAGAAATATCGCATCCTGACTTTGGGAACACTTCTTTGAAGGCTCCGCCCATAGAGTGACCTTGTCAAGACAATATGGGGGTCTAGGTTGCGACAGTGAACAGTGCCGCAATGAACATGCAGGTGCATGTATCCTTTTGGATTAGTGTTTTTGTGTCCTTTGGGTAAATTCCCAAAAGTGGTATTGCTGGGTCGTATGGAAGCTCCATGTTTAGCAGTTTGAGGAACCGCCATACGGCTTTCCATAGTGGTTGGACCAGTTCGCATTCCCACCAGCAGTGTAGAAGAGTTCCTTTCTCTCCACATCCTCGCCAGCATTTGTTGTTGCCTGTATTTTTAATGTGTGCCATCCTCACAGGTGTGAGGTGGTATCTCATTGTGGTTTTGATTTGCATTTCCTTGATTATGAGTGATGTTGAACATTTTTTCATGTATCTGTTGGCCATTTGCTTTTCTTCTTTGGAGAAGTGTCTTTTTAGCCCTTCTGCCCATTTATTGACTGGGTTGTTGACTTTGTTTTTGTTGAGTTGTGTGAGCTCCTTGTAGATTTTTGTTATCAGTCCTTTATCGGTTGTATTGTGTGCAATACAACCATTAGTGGGGTGCCTGTTTGTTTTGATTATTGTCTCTTTTGCTGTACAGAAGCTTTTTATTTTGATGTAGACCCAGCTGTTTATCTTTTCTTTCACGTCCTTCATTTTGGGGGATGTGTCATTAAAGATTTTGCTGAGATGTATAGAGTGTAGGGTTTTGCCTATATTTTCTACTATAAATTTCATGGTTTCAGGTTTTACATCCAGGTCTTTTACCCATGTTGAGTTGTTTTTTGTGCATGGTGTGAGGTAGTAGTCTAGCTTCATATTTTTGCATGTGGCTGTCCAGTTTTCTCAGCACTGTTCATTGAACGAGCTGACCTTGTTCCATTGCATATTCTTTGCTCCTTTGTCAAAGGTCAGTTGTCCATAGATACTTGGATTTATTTCTGGGTTTTTCTAGCCCCGCCCCTCAATGATGCGAGCGCACCAAGATGTTTTCCTCCGCAGGAGCTTGTCCGGCCCACCTGGGGGTTTCTGCTCCAGAACTGGAGCCTGGAGCCCCGCCCACGGTTTTTCTCTTCGGATCTGCTCCCGTTTGGAGCGGGTAGGGGCGAGTGCTGGCTCCTTGACTGAGGAGGGGGCAGGTGCTGCACCGCAGGGGCTTTGTTGGGGTCCGCCAGCCTCTCCGGTGCACGCTGCACCCTCCAGCGCTCTGGTCCCGACCGGAGCGACTGCTGGCATCAGTCTCGAGTTTATCACTCTGCAGCGCCTGGGGGGACCCTTCTGCCCCCCTTTCTTTTGCTGGGTCTCCTCAGGTGCCTCACGTCGTGGCTTCTTGGTCCGGTTTTGAGTGGGGGCCGGGGAGAGGGGAGCTGGTGGCTCCTTCTCCTCCTTTCCAGGCTTTTCAGCCCTGTTCCGCTGCCTAATCGCCCGTGGGGGGCTTTGGTTTATGGGGCGTTTCTGGATCGCCTCTGGGTTGGGCTGATGTCCCTTTACAAGCGGCCTTTCTTTGGGGAGAGCTGATTCTGGCGCCCCTTCATTGCCGTCTTGGTGAAGGCTCTGTTTGATTTTTGGAGACCCTTTTAGACATTGGACTGTGAACCTTAAAAAAGAGACACTGGAAACTCGGCAGACATGGAAATTTAATGTCGTCATGTCGTGCGCGACACCCCGCACAGGTGTGAACATTGTTTGGGCCACGCGGACGCTGCCTTAGCCCGACAGACTCCCGGCACAGGCTGGAGAGGAGCTGCGGGTGAGCCCCGTGCAGGGCTCGGCGGCTGGGTGTAGGGGACGCTGCTCTCGGAGCGCTTTGGAGAAGTCAATGAAGATTTGGAATTTTGGGGAAACGGAGTATATTAAACCCAGTTTTGGCATCAATGGTCAAAGCAAAGTGGCTAAACAGTGTTCCCACCGGGTGGCATCCTTACTGCCCGCCACTGCCCCCCGGACACACGCCTGAAGCCGTTTGCGCACACTGGACAGGACCCGCGGAGAGACGCTTCCCAGGGAGTGCGCACAGGGGGTGCGGGGGAAGGGCCACGCCACCGCTTATATCAGAGCCCCTCGCAGGGGGTGGCAGCGGGAGGGAGGTCACAGCGCCACCTTGTGGTGGGCGCCGGGGTCCCAGGCTCGCAGCTCTGGCCTCAGGCCTGGACACTCAGCGTTCTGTGTTAGTCTGAGTCGCTTTCCTCGGTGGTTGCGGAAAAAGTGGTGCATGCGCGCCGCCCAGTGGACGCACATGGGAATTAAAGGATATTGAGGACACAAATTCGCGTGATTAGCAGAATGTGGCTCAGAATGACACAGCAGTCACCCAGGGCGGTGCCAGGCCAGGGCCCGGCCTGTGGGGAGAGGTTCTGAGTGACTAGGCGGGGCTGGCCTCTGGGCGTGGGTGTGAACGCTGTGCGGGGGCGGGGCTGTGCGGGGGCGGGGCT
>PVIJ01011353.1:0-55128 GCA_004024925.1 Scalopus aquaticus
AACTTAAGACTAAGCTTATTGTCAAAAACTCCAACAACAGATATCAAACAAAGACACATTGAAAGGAAAATTCCCTTTCTCTGAATCAAATTCTGATCACTGACTCTAAGACATGCTAGACACTGAAAACCTCAGTTGCTTCTCAGAGAACTGTGGCTGTGGACAAGAGGAGGGCGTTTTCACGGTATGTCTTTTTATTTCAAGTGTTCATTTAATTAGAAACTAAACTTTAAATAGGAATAATAAATATAAGTCTAATATTCAAAAATTAAAATAACACATGCAAAAAAGTAACCAAATATATGGTGACGTCTCTTACAGCTATTTTTCTCTTTGGGCATGGAAATACAGATCTGTGACATTTATAACTGTGCTCACAATGAAATAATAAAGACCTAAGTCATCCTTTTGAGAGGTGTTGTGCAATTCCTTAAGATCACAGTCTACTAATCTATTGACTTCCATAAACTATTTAATATAGCATCTTTCCTTGAAAAGGGGGCTTGGAATATTGCCATTGTGATGTGATCTTCCACTACGTCATCCTAATCTGAAAGGGAGCAGGGTAGCTTCCTGGGGACTTCAGCACAAGGTCAACTCACAAGGTCAACTCAAAGTTTCACCATCTGGACCAGCAAGTCAGACCGCCCTCTCACCTGGGAGGCCGAAGCAAGGGCTCTTAGATCAGACACTCTGAACCCAAATCCAGCGGGTTTACTATTGTGGGGCCACAGCTAAGCCTCGGTGTCCTGCTCTCTGTAAAGGGCATTAGAACATCTATAGCACCTAATCTGCATCCTGGCAAAGAATAGATGAATGCCCCGAAATGACTGAGATGATGTCATCGCCATTACCCATCCTCCCCTGATGTCCCTAGACACCTATTCGCCAGCGGGGCTCCTGCAGCCGCTCACTCTGGGGGGCTGGGGAGGGGGGCGATTCTACCCTGAGCAAAGCAGGCTCACATCAAAGGGAAAACTTGAGCTGGCTTTGGGTCCAGGGCCAGGATCTCACTTTCCCCCTGCGAGCTGGAGCTGGCCCATATCCACAGGGGTCCTTCCCATGTGGGGGGAAACTTACCTAGAGTTCAAAGTCACAATTGTAGCTCCAGAATACTCGGAGACCATATTTGTTCCCAGGGCTCTGGGTGGCCCAAAGGGGACCTCTTAAGAGAGACCTTAAGACAGGGCCAGCAAGCCTTTCCACAAGGCACACTGTTCATGTCCACTTCTAAACCAATGTCTGTCCATGGGAAATCCACATGGGTCCAGGCTTACATTACATCATAACAGTGGTGATAATGACAAGAATATTAGCTACTGTTTTTTTAAGGGTTTGCTATGTGCTAAGAACTTTCCATGCATCATCTCATTTGATCTTCATGATAGCTCCAAAATGGCAAGTGTTGAGATGGACAGTACACAAATGAGCCATTTGAGAGTCAGAGAAGTCAAGGGTCTTGCCCACGGTCACACAGCCAGACTAGGATTCTTACTGAAATCTCAAGCTCTGCCATACACAAGTCAAAATGCAAAGATTCTTCAAAGTTGGGCACATTCAGACATCCCAAAGAGAGACCCCCCACCTGCAGATCCTTCCTTGATGAGCCTACAAAGACCACCACAAAGTGCATTTGCAGAGATAGTGGGAGACCAGAAAGCCAACAGAGAAAGCTTAGTGGTCAACTCCCATCTAGGTGTGTCTGAGGCCATGCACACAGGCTCTGGAAGAGGGGGTGCAGAAACCTGAATCATTTAGTGCACCGCCCCCAAGGACAATGATGACATTGTAGGCTGAGGGAGCTGAATCTGAGAACCCTGGGGACCTAGCCACATCTCTCTAATCGGATCTGAAAGCCGCATTCCTTCAGTTCCCCCAGGTTGCTGCAAATTCCTCTGGCTTATTAAGCAGGTACGAGCAGTCTTTTTGATATAAAAACAATAGGCTGTGTGCTGGGCTGGGTTGAGACCTAGCAGAAAATAAAAAGTCAGCAGTACAAAGCCTATCACCTCGAACCCACATCTGGAAAACATTTTCTATTGATATAAAAATGGATGTGTGGATAACGCATATGCGTTGTATGAATCTGGTGTATTCATCACAAAAGACACCGTGAAAAAGGGCTATTCTTACCCCCATGATGAGCTTTTGGATGATTCTGGGGTTGGCTTAGCCCAACCGAGGCCAAATGCTGAGTGAGGGAATGCTCTCACACACACACAACCTCTTTTCCACCCAGCATGTCTCCAAAGCCCAACTAAGCTAAATACTGACTCGTTTTCTCTAGTGTTGTGGAGCAAATGCATACAAAAACAGAACACACCGCTGCCAGCAGCTTCTGATGGAAGCTCTTACTTGCCTGAAGACCAGGTTTTCTGGAAAACGGCACTTTATAAGAGAACTGGTTCAGTGCCTGGTTTCATTAGGACAGGAATTAGCATGAGGTGAGAGAAAGGGGTTAATGGGAGGGAAAGGTTGGACTATGACATTGCAAGTAAGATGAAATCATTTTTGTGAGTCTTCTCCTATAGGTAACACCTGTCTGGGGTAAAGGACAATGGGAGTTAACTGAGGTTTCCAGGGTATGCTCTCCTAGACCATCATTCTGTTTAAATAATATTATGTTCCATTTGTTGGACAGCTGGATCTTCATCTGAAAAATGGTGATATGTCTGGAATGGTCTTAAAATACTGGATGATGCTGGAGAAATTCAGTTAGGTGGATGTAAGGTGACCTTCAGAACTGCTTTAAGCACTGAAATTCAGTGGAGCTCCTTGGCATATGTAATTCTCCAGTAGTAGGTTCTGGGGCTGGAAGGAAGATGGTTAATATGACCAATGTGAAGATGCCTAAAATTAGGAGCATGATAGGGCAAGACCTTAAAGAGACAGGAAGTCATTCTTCAGAATGATAAAACCAATGCACACTGAGAGGCCATGTTAAGATCCCACATGTGTCAAGATTCCTTGAACAAAGCAACCTCACAGTTACATACAGATATGAATTTTTTTTTTAACCAAGCTGATGGTCATGTGAGCAACTTTGTTTGGTGTGTTCTAGGGTGAAGAGCAACCAGGGGCCATTGACCTAGGGAAGATTGGTTACTGTATCTATCAGGATGGGCCAGGTTATGCCGCTATAACAAACAATCCCTCCCCCTCAAAAATCTGTGGATTATATCAACAAAGTTTTATTTCTTGTTTTAGTTATGTTTTCTTTTGAAATCAGCTGGCTGGGAACTCTGTTTAGCAGCATTCACATTTAGAGATCCTGGCTGAAACAGGAAGCAAAAAATAAGAAGTTGCTGTCAGTGATACTTTCCACAGCAATAGAAAAATTAAACTGCTAAACATGGAGCTTCCATACGACCCAGCAACACCACTTTTGGGAACCCACCCAAAGGACACAAAAACATTAATCCGAAAGGATACATGCACCCATATGTTCATTGCGGCACTGTTCACAACAGCAAAGGTATGGAAGCAACCCAGATGTCCAAAAATAGATGATTGGATCATGAAGATGTGGTACATATACACAATGGAATACTATTCAGCATTCAAAGAAGATAAACACATGCAATTTGCAGTGACATGGATGGAATTAGAGGGGATCATACTCAGTGAAATAAGCCAGAAAGAGAGAGAAAAATATCGAATGGTTTCACTTATAACAGGACTATAAAGAAACCAAATAGGAGAGAGACACTCAGTGGGTGGGGGGATGGTCAGGAGGAGGGGAGGATAAGGGCACAAAATGGAGTAGAAAAGAACACAAGGGACCACAGAGATGGATCACGGGTGAATTGGTGGTGGGCTACCCAAGGGGAATACAAAATGTAAAAGACATAAATAACAATAAAAAAATATATATATAAAAGAAAAATTAATGAAGAAAAATGTAGATAGTAATAAGTATTATGAAGAAAAATAAAGTAAGATGAGAGTGGAAGGTACATTGGGGAAGTGTTCAGAGTTGGCCTTTCTGATTAGTTGATATCTGAGCAGAGACCATTAGAAAAGTTACATGGATAATCTGAGGGAATAGTGTTAGAAGGAAAGGGAATGTCATGCATGTGATTGTATGAAGAAAGGAGTCTGACATATTTGAGAGACAGAAGGAGACACGTATGACTGGAGCTGGTAGTCAAGGAAAGAAGAGAAAAGCCAAGGAGCCAAAAGTCAGATTGCCCAACACCTGTGGTTCACAAGACTTTATGCTAAGTCTATTGGGAAGCAATTGGAAATATATTTCATCTATTTTTAAAGAGATTGTCTGGCCACTGCATTGAAAAAAGACCAAAAAGGAGGAAAGATGGAAGATCTTAGGGATCTGTGAAATACTGGCAGGCTGAGCAGTGGCAAAGATGGAAAGAAGCAATCAGATTCAAGATTTTCTTTAAAATTCAATGTAGGGCGGCCTCCCTGGTGGCCTAGGGGTTAAGTCCCAGTGCTATCACCCCTACAGCCTGAGTTCAATACCTGGCCAGGGAGCTTCCCACATGGTGCAGCAGACCTCTCCTGTCTCCCGCTGCTCCCCTCAGCAGTATATTTTAGTCAATCTGCCTGTTCTGCTCCCCACTCTGTCTCTGGTGAATCATCTCACCCCCTGCACCTCTGGCCTGTACCCCAGTTCTGTATGCATAAATAAATAAAAATAAATCTTTTTTAAAAAATTCCATGTAGACAGTGATACCTAAAAAGGGGAGCTTCCCAGGGCCATTCATGAAAACTATGGACAGGACATTCAGTAGGGCCTTGAACAACGCTTGGGAATCAGTGATAAGTTAGCGGCTAGTAAAATCAAGCTGCTATGTACATGTGTGTACAAATCTTTGCTTGGACATATGCTATCATCTCTCTTGGGTCAATATCTAAGAGTACAATGACTGGATCTCAAGATAGGTGGATGTTCAACTCTTTAAGAACTACTAGCCAGTATTTCAAAGTGGTTGCCCCCTTTTATTTTTTTTTTATTTATTTTTTTTTTATACATACAAGCTGGGGTACAGGCCAGAGGCGTGGGGCGGCGAGAGGGTCCACCAGAGACAGAGAGGGGAGCAGAACAGGCAGATCAGAAATACACTGCTGAGGGGAGCAGCGGGCGAGGCAGGAGAGGTCTGCCGCACCATGTGGGATTCTCCCTGGCCGGGCATCGAACTCGCGTCCCCGCTGCCGACAGCTCCACAGCGCAGCGCTTAACCGCTGCGCCACCGGGGAGGCCCAGTTGCCCCCTTTTACATTCTTCCCCATTAGCCAATAAGGGCCCCAGTTCCTTCACATCCTCACTGACACTTGGTATGGTTAAATATATTTTATTCATTCAAATTTAAAGAGCTAAGATACAGCTGATGGAGGGGGCAGGTGGGCCCTAGAACCTCCACCTCAGGGGTCTAGTGATCAGGAAAACTAAGGTACCATTGAATTTAGGGAAGCCTAACTTGTTGTATTAGAGCAGCATAGCTGCTGTAACAAATAAACCAAAAAAAAATATTTTAATGGCTTAACACAATGGAAGTTTATAGCTTATGCTCACATAAAGGTCCAGTGTGAGTATTCTTCCACATGATGATTCAGAAATCCCAACAAGTTTCATCCTGTGAGTCAACCATCCCTCAGGTCCTTGGCTTCCTCTGCAGCCAATCAGTACATAGGAAAGAGCATGAAGAAGTCTACCGCTTTTTACAGTCTCTGAACCAAGAATAACACACATCTGCCCACACCCCATGGCTGGGAGCAGGTCACATGGCCTTACCTGGTTGCAGGGGCAACCAGGAACCCTTGTCTCTGCCTTAGCAATCCCTTCCAGTTGCATCTTCTCACTAAGAAAACAGTGAGAAATCAAATTTTTATTAGCCCCCTGGCCATCTTTGCCATGCCATGCCTTATCTAACAGTTACAAGCACAGATCATTCTTCCTACTTTCTGATCTCCCAGAAGCTGAGCTCACCCAGATTCAGCTAGATGCTGCAAATTGCTAGCATAACTTTCCCATTACTGCATCCTCAGGTCTGCTGGCCACTTCCTGTTGTGCCCCCCACCACTACCAAGACTTCTCAGTTCTCCCAAACAGCTCTAGAGCATAACCACAACAATTTTACTACTCCTGACAGAACCAGCTCTCGGGGCCAAAACCTTGTGTTAGCACTTTTGCACACAGGGAAGGGGGTGGGTTTATGTCAAGTCCCTACAAGGCTGGGAATGAGTTGGTGTTTTGGTAAGAGCACTAGGGTGGGAATCCTTCTAGAAGCAGGGATTTCCAGATCCCCTGAGCTTGTGAAGTTGATGACTAACAAAAGCCTGGCCCTGCACTATCTGAGCACTCAACATACAGCTTTGGGATCTCTCACAATAGTACAACATCACTTAGCCAATTTCCTAGATTGGGCAAGGTGACAAACCCCCCTGTACACTGACTTTTCGAAATGTCACTTGGCCATTAGCAGAACCAGCATTTGATCCAAAGCCACCTCTTGCTCCTCTGGACAACTCTAAGCAACTGTGAGCATTTGCTCAGCCTTCTCTGAGAACATCACCCAACCTTTGTCAAGCCCAATGACACATTGAGACCTCTAGGAACAGTGTCCTGCTTCTTCTATCCTTTTGCTCAATACTGACACATGGATGGCCGAGGATGAAATGGACAGTGGCCATGGCGCAGGCAGGGGACATGGGTGTGACACAGATGGGGGCTATGGATGAACTGAAACTATCTTGGGGCAAAAGTCAAGGATTTCAGGGCATGAACAATTCTCTTCTGGATCCTGAAAGAGCCACTGGCACTTTCTTGATGGAAGAGGTCAGATACATGTGTCTCCTGCTGACTTAATACAGCGTGTCCACAGAGGAGGAATAGCTCAAAGACGAGCACCTGCATCTCACTGGACACTGATGCTGTCCCGATACCTGTCTCTCTCTGAGAAGTGTGACACACTCAGCAACAACTCCAGGAGGAATCAAAGGAAAATACTCTGATGTCTCATCGGACTGTTCTCAAAGTCTCCTGTACCTCAACAAGTGCTGAACCCCAACATCTGTCTCCCCAAAACACAATGGTTCCTGATTTCTCTATGCACCATTCTTCAGCCTCCCAGATGCTTCTATCTTCTGTAAGACTCATTCCATGTGGAATCCACTTGGGAGTTAACAAATGCCCCAAAGAGAAACTGCACCCATACTTTGGGGTTCACATCTCTGTGGTGTACTCCTCTCCACAATATGCCTCTCAAGTCCCAGTCACTTCAGAAGCCCCAAATCCCAACCTCTTTCTCCTTATCCCAGAAATATGGCCACTTTATGTTCATCTTTTACTCCCTGCCACCATGAATTAACCCATATTTTAGAGAAAAGACAGGAATAAATTTGAAGATCTCAACATGTTTCCATTCTCCCTAACACCATGGTCCCACAAATTCTGTGAAGGCACTTTCTAATTCTTATAAGCAGTTGTTTCTTGTGTGTTTGTCAAGCTCTTCATCATTTTGGGAGGGAGGGTTATTTTACAAACCACACTGGAACTGATTTTGGTTCAAATCCATCTGTACACTGAAAGGATTATGACCCCAGACTTGGAGCCAGGTTGCCCAGATGTCAATCCCACCTCTCACACCTTCTAGCTCTGTGGCTGAGACTTACCCAGTCTGTGCTTCAGTCTCCCCCTCTATCAAATCAGAAGTAAAAGAGTTTCTATTTCATAGACTTGTGAGAACAATAAATTTAAAGCACTTAGAACATCATCTAAAATATGTTAGTTATTTTCAAAGGTGTTTTCATCATTATTATTTATTAAATGAATGAGAAAACCAAGACCCAACTTGATAAATGAGTGGCAAGTGGTAGAACCGAAAACTCGGGTCTCCCGACCTTCAGTATAAAGCAGATAGAAAAACATTACCATGGAGATTAAAAAAAAAACTATAAGAATGTTAATTCCCTGCAGCAACCATCGATATTATTAATAGAGCAGTTAGCCTCTTTGATGGCCTTTCTCTGAGAATGGACTGTTGATGATATGGGGAATCAGATACCTAAGTTTTGCCAGAGAAGAAATAAAGGAAAAATCTAGACCATGGAAGTTAGGACAATGGACAGATTCTCATGAGCCGGACAGCAAAGCAAGCCCTTCATTCAGTTCCTATTTCTCCATGGCTGCATGACGAAAGAGTTCCGTTCCCCTGACTTTATCAAGTTGACACTGAAGCCTCAAGGTCGCCCTTGAACACTGGGATAAAAAGGGTCCGGGTATGTTGCCATTTCTTTGCAGCTTCCCAAATTACCGGCTCCCAGAGTGCATGGGAGAAAGCCCTCCCCCACGACCATTGATGCCATTTCCCATCTGACTCCAGACCTCTGCCCACCAACAGAGAAACAGGACACCACCCAGCCAGAAACTCAGAAGGTGCCAATACAATCTGGCACCACTCACAGCTTGTTCCATGGTCCTGGGAAAATGACGGAACTCTTCGGCACACTAATTTCCCTATTGCCAGAACAGAGACAATAAAATCCACTTCCCAGAGAGCCAGGGGAATTAATTACTTAGCGTTTATTAAGTGCTTTGAAGATTAAATGTGTGAAGTGTTCTCTTTTTCCCTTATTTGCCCTCAGGTTTTCCTAAGCAGGACAAGAAGTCACTAAAAGCCAAGTGCACAGCTTGCATGGAAAGTACAGGACATTTCCTAAAGGCACAAGGAGCATATTAACTCTTACTTCAGTTTCAGTATGGGCAACACTGGGGATGAAATGAGTTCACAGAAACTCTCACAGAAGGGCCCTGACCAAATGTCTCTCTCCACTAGCAGGTCAGAAACTTTCACAAAACTGTTTCCATATCTCCATTTATCTATTCAACAAATATTTATCAAGCACATTTTATATGTCAGGGATCCTTTGGGGCACTGGGGATACAGCAATAAACAGAACAGCAAAAATCCCTTCATTCTCGAGTTGCAATTCTAGCCAGAAAGTTGGAGGTGGGAGCGGTAAGAACACACGATAAACAAGACAAGCATATAATAGTTTGTGAGATGGTGAATGTGCTAAGGAGGAAAATCAGTCAGCCAAGGGAGGTAGAAACATAACAGTGATGGGGGCGGGGGAAGTTGCCATTTGATGAAAGGTGAACTGAGAAGATGACAGTGGAGTAAAAACTTGGAGAGGGGGAGAGAAAAAGGAACGGAGGAAGGGAGTCAGGGATATATGTAAGGGTAGAGTGTCGACAGTAGAGAGTGGGGCACAGAGGGCAGTGTGGCTGGAGTGGAGGAAACTAGAAGACTATGGGGAGATGTGGACTGTTGGGTAATGAGGTAGGGGTGTGCAAGTGATGGCAGACTTGGTATGTCATTAATATTTTTGTTCTTTTCTGAGTATAGTATAAACCTACTGGAGGTCGGTGGGTGGGTGGGAGGATGGATGGGTGGGTGGATGAATGGATGGATGGGTTTGCCAGAGCAGTCAAGATTCTTGATTGCAAACCATTGACCCTAATTGAGGCAGAAAAATGGCTATTTGTGATACTAGGTAACTCAAAGAATCTATAAGCGATAGTTGAGCAGAGATGTTGCATGATATCCCTTACATTGTTTTGCTGGGTCTCTTCTGCCTGGTCCTCCACATCCATTTTCCACCCTTCTTTCTCCTGCTCTATGCCCAGGAGGCTGACCTGTACAGCCTAACTCAATATTTTCTCTTGCTCTGGCAGGAGATCAGAGAGAGGGAGGATCATGTTGACAAGGTATTTATCCTCAGGTACCCTCACTGCCAGGTCACCGCAGGTTGACTCTGTCCATCCCCCAAGGCCATACTGCTGTCAGGAGACCTCTCCATAGCTCTTTCTGGCTTCTGAAAACTGCTCCACTCCCTCACCCCTTCAGATCTATGGTAATGTATCCAGTCCTGAGGTATTGTTCCATTCCTTTTCCTAACCACAGCCCCCACTTTTGTTAAAAGATTCTTTGTGAACACCTGCAAATTCCCTGATTTGAACATGGCATCTGTTTCTTGCTGTTTTCTGCTCCTGTTGATTTATTCACCTTTCCCCAGTTCTTAGATCAGTGCCTTGTATGTTAGAGGAATGATGGGTGGACGGACGGATGGACGGATGGATGGATGGATGGATGGATGGATGGATGGATGGATGGATTTCACAGAGAGTTCAGAATTCTTGGTTCCAACTCCAATTTGATTCACTAAGTGAATCACTTACAGAATCTGCAAGAAGGATAGTGGGCAAGAAACAAGGAAGCCTAGGAGGCCAAAATCCCAAGCAACACTTCAACACAGCAATACCCAAGTTAGGGCACCCCAGTTCTCACCATTATCACCACTTTTCACTGCACCTGGGATAAATACTAAATAGTTTAAGTGTGTCCTGGGTAAGAACCCAGCAGTGATGACTGAACACACCCTAGCTTCTGTGGGAAGGGGAGGGAGTATTTATCCCCCTTGGCTTGTGTAGCGGAAGATACGGACTCCCTCTTATTTTGGAATTTCCCCCGAATATAAAACATACTTAGAAGTTAAGTCATAAAAAAACAATAAATATATGATGTAGGGAAGAAATAACTAGTCCGGCATGCAGCCCATTTAATAAGTGGTTTGTGAACAAATAGGCTTTGAAGAAGAGGCACCGGGATTATAATACTAGTATCTTCCCTCAGCAAGTTTTCTTACTAGTGAGTGAGAAAGAATAGACACAAGAAATAGGCATTAGGGATTTTAATAAACCTGGGAAAGTGGAGTCTCCAAAAATAGATATTCATTAAAGTAGCGCCTGTGAAACTCCATGAAAGGAAAGTACTTCATGATTGACAATGCAGGTAACAGTTCAGTCCAACTGCTCATGGGGTCTCGGCTTGTCCAACCTGAAAGAACATTCTAGAAAAATCCAGAATGTCTCAACACCAGAGTCCTGTAGGATTGCAGAGTCCCATGCTCACTGAGGCCTATCCATCCCATTCTTAGCTAAACAGTTGACTTCAACAAAATTAAACAGAATTTCTTGATTATAGGATTTCTAGGAGCCTTTCATTCACAAATTATTTTGTCAGTCTTCAGTGAAGGAATAGAAGATGAACTCGTGCCCCAGTATATTAATCTTATAAACCTCCTGCCTTTCTAAATGGTATATCTATCAGAATAGGCAGTCCACAAAATATTCTTTAGAAAACTCAATCCCCAATTACACAAATGGGGAAACTGAGACCCAGGGAGGGAATGTAAACCTGCTTAAAGTCATAAATGAGCAGAAAGAAGGCTATATAACTTGGGAATCCCATCTCTACCGACCGTGCTACATGGGAAGGAGGCCACTGCCAAATCACCATGGAGCTCAAGTCCACTAGGTGAAAAGCCAAAAAGCCATCTTTTATTTTTCACTAAATGCTTATGTAAGTTCCTGACAGTGTATTTAAAAAATACAGTATTTTGAAAGACAATGGAATTAGGAAAAGTTGCTAGCCAATGCTTAAAATCCACCATAGAAGGGAAAAAAGAAATGGTGTAGGCAAGTGGCTTTTGGATTCCCCATTTGGATGGAATGATTCAAGTTTTATGGAGGTTAGGGACCTCCACACCAATCACACCTGCAGATTCTGTAAGCTATTCACACTTCTCCCTCTGTGCCCTGCCCACCAGCCCCACTGCCCAGGCCACTAACTTCAGCTCAGATATAGAGCATCTCTTCCCTGGATCACTGCCACTGACCGCACATCATCAACGCCATCCCTGCCCAACAGGTGTGGCTAAAGTTCAAATCTGCTTTGTCACTTCATTTCCTCTAAAGTAAACGTCACCACATTCCTCACTGAAGAATAGGAGCCTCCTGGAGTTCAAGCCACATCCCCACTCCTCATCCTCTCCCATCCGACACCCGGACCGCCTCGCCTCTCCAAAACCTCATCCACGCCTGGGTTTCCCTCCACACCTTTTCCCTTGCTTTATGCTCTGCCCAGAATGGTGCTTCTGTCTTCATTGGGAGAACACTTCATCCTTCAAAGCTCATCTCAGATGGTTTCTCCTCCTGCAAGTCTCCCCGTGGTCAAGGGGTTGGCCCATAACGTGGTCCATGTTACAATCACTCACTCCTGAACTCATCAAATACTGACTGTGCCGGCCAGCGTTCCAGGTGTTAGGGATACAAGAAGAACCAGATCTCTGACCTCACTGAATTTTAAATCTACTGAAAGGAAGGTTAGTCAAGAGGTAATCAATTAGGGCCTCCCTGGTGGCAGCAGGGGTTAAGTCTCAGCACTATGAAGCCATCTGCAACACAAGTTCGATCCCCAGCCAGGGAGCT
The DNA here is from genome assembly GCA_004024925.1 of Scalopus aquaticus. Lineage (NCBI taxonomy): Eukaryota > Metazoa > Chordata > Mammalia > Eulipotyphla > Talpidae > Scalopus > Scalopus aquaticus. The sequence goes on from PVIJ01011353.1 coordinate 12,296, forward strand.
TCCCACATGGCACAGCAGACCTCTCCTGCTTCCCTGCTATTCCCCTCAGCAGTGGATTTCATTAGGGCCGCCTGTTCTGCTCCCCACTCTGTCTCTGGTGAATCTTCTCGCCACCCCACACCTCTGGCCTCCACCCCAGCCCTTGTATGCATAAATAAATAAATCTTTGAAAAAAAAGAGGTAATCAATCAAAGAAGCTCTTCAGATCTTTGGGGGAAAGTCCCATCAGCCACGCTGTCTGTCCAAAGGCACAATTCAGAGGCCACCGGGCCACTTCCCCACCTCCAAGAAGGCACCTGCCTTCAGGAGCAGCAGGCTGGGTACCCCAAGGAGCTGAGTTGGGGGCAACACTCTGGGTCTTGCTTATGACAGAGCCTGGGGCAATGCCAGCTCCTCAGGAGCAACAGTCCCTCCCCTAGGGCAGAAAATATCAAGGTTAATAACGTGGCCGCTAAACCACGGACTGGGGTGGGGCTGGGACCAAAGATCATGATTATTACGTTGTGCCTGATGTCGGGATGAAAGGTAGTCTATAAAAGGAGCGGCGCTGTTAGGGCGGAGGTGGGTCAGGCCCTTCAGCCAGTGGCTGCAGTAGGCCTGGGGAGCCGTCCACATGAAAGTGTCCCTGCAGAGACAAGCTGTGATTAATCAGCACTGTCATTAGCCCTCCCCTTTCAGCTGGCTGGGCCTTTACCAGGAGGCCCGCTCATAAAAGCAGCCTCCACTGCACCCAGAAGACAATGTCAAGGTCATAACTGAAAACGGCCCCGGCGCCAGCCCACTCCAATTCTGGTGGGCCCGCAGGAGCTGTGACCCATGCTAGCCAAGCCATCCCTGATGGCATCTCACACACTGTTGAATCACCAGCCCCCAAAGAGCCCCCTTCTTGGCAAGGTGGTGGCTGGGGTGTGACTGAGGCAGAATTCACTCCCAGGCCCTCTGCTGTCAAAGGGGAGCTCCTTCCACCAAGCCTCACCCCTTCCCGGCCCTTTCTCCCAACCAATGGACACTCTCAGAGAGATGTCAAGAGAGAAAAGACCACCGTTCCGACGTCTTGCCTCCGATGTCCTCTCTGTCCTCTCGCTCATGGATTCATCTCCTTTGCTACCCAAGAGCCTCTACCAGTCACACAGACACTGCACACCTTTCTCAAGTCCACTTGTCAGTAGGATTTTACCGACTCTCAGAGAGGCAGCATCCGAGAGTGTGTGAGGACTGAACAGAAAGGGTGTCTCTGAACAGACTCAGGAAATGTTGGGGGTTTTCTTCCAGCTTCGAGTGTCGTCAACCACAATCCTTGCAATGCTTGAGGCTGCCAGGCCTACTGGGAGCCTGCTGTGTGCTACCTGGGGTTTTATTTAAGACCTCCCACATCTTGAGAACTATAACTCAGCTTCCCCATCTGTAGAAAAGGAACAACTAAGATCCTCAAGATTAAAAGCATGAGAAAATGCTTTTTTCTCTTCTAATTATCCCTTTTTAATTGCAGCAAGCCAGAGGTTACTCAGCCAGGGTTTCAGCCATTCATTCAATAAATATTTTTTGGACTCCTTCATTGTACTTGGTGCTGTTTTAGGCTCTGAAGATAAAGTCAAAGGGAGACATTTGTGTATTTGTGCTGGAGAGTTCCTAGCTTCCTTCGGCAACTCCAAGAGTTCTGTGAACCAAAAAGCTAATATGTTACAAGCTGGAAAAAAGTCCACATCTCAGAGTATATTTTTAGAGTGGAGTTTTTTTTATTTTTTGTTTTTATTTGCCCTAATCCAGCTAGGAGTTCCTGCGTTCTCACCAGGATGTCTAGACATGGCCACATAAATTCCTTCTGATCCGCCGCGTTATGGATCTCTGGGTCATCCTCCTCTGGCCTCCACTTCCTGATCTATAAAATGGGATTAATGATAACCCCCAAGGATAGCATCAGATTCATGAGCTGAAGCAACCAAAGTGCTTTGAATTCCCTGAAAAAGAGTGAGACCAGAATGGTGGGGGCCAAGATGGAGCTGCTGCCAGTGAGATAGGGCTTCCCGCCTGCTCCCGGGACCCCATGACGTCTGAAAGGACGCTGTGGTTCCCTGGGGTGAAGCCTGAACAGGCATTGGAAAGAGACACGGTCCCAGAGTTAAAGGCTGAAAGGGAGACAGAGTGATGCACATGCATTTACTTCCGGGTCACTGGTTCCAACGCAGCCTGACAGAGCTCAACCGAAAGTTACTGCCATCTGCTCCATGACCTCAATCCATTTGCTACCACGCACGGTGCCACCGGCAGCCACAGCGGGCAGGCTGGCACTGAACAAGGCTGAAAATGGGTCACTCCCAAGAGCCCCGAGTCTTGGCCTGGGTGCTGGACTGAGGCAGGGGTGAGCAGGAAGGGGCCTGGAAACTTTCCATCTAAAATAGCTGGAAGAGTAGCATGGATGAAGGTCTTTTCCACTAGGAATCTTTCCCTATCCTCCTCAGCTCTGAAGCCCAACAGGTCACCCTGTCAGTGGGAAGTGGCTGTCATATAAAGGAGAGTAGTTGAAGGTGACCGATGGTCAGTTTGAGAAGTAATAAAAGCTGTTGATTAAGAACCTACAGTGTGCCAACCAAGGATGTGCACTCATTGCCTGTGCCATCTTATGTATCACCTCTGTGTTATCAGCCCAAATCCAGGCACTATGGACTCTTACCTTGAATTGACACATGAGGAAATGGAGGCTCTGAGAGGCATTGAAATTGTCGAAAGTCACCCAGCAATAAGTAATGAGGCATGATTTGAACTCCAGAAGTTATTAGTGCAGACACCTCTTCAGTTGGGATGATGAGAATGTTCCAGAGATAATGGTAGTGATGAACACATGACAATATGCAAGCACTTAATGCCACTGAGCTGTCCCCTTGAAAATAATTAGAGTGGTAAATTTTGTGATGTATATTTTACCAGAACACAACTGATTATTTGAAAAACACCATTTTCAAAGGAAAAAAAAAATGTGTGAGGCATGGACTCCCTGGGGACCCAGTGCACCCACTTTTAGATGCAATCAAGAAGGAGTGAGAACAACAGGACCATGTATAGGGGAAGAGCTAAGTGAGTCGTATTCATCCAGTGGAACACTACACAGCAGAGAAAACACAACAGTGTATATTCCTAATACAGCAAAGTCTCCTAGGAACATCATTAAGAGGGAAAAAATGGCTGCAGGCTTATATACACAGTAGGAATCCATTTATATAAACACACTAACATACACACCGAAGACGAACCACTTATGCGCTGTCTGTGTAGCCAGCTCTGCTTGTTTGGAAAACATAGATTTGTTCCAACGTGATTGATATATTTAGGAACATCTGAGCATAACCAAATTTTGTGTTTGCTTATGCATGATTTCATCCACCAGAAACACCCGGTCAATGCAGAAAATTGCACCCAGCTGAATTGACCACACAGGAATACATGGAACAAACACCCCTAAAACATGGTACAGCTGCCCAGAGCATGCTTTGAGAGCCATACCCAGGCCCACCAGGTATAGCAAATACCTCTTTCTAGATCTTTACAACAAAGCACATCCCACAGTTCTTCTGATGCTGCTGTCCCATGAGAAGTTCAAGGCTTTGCAGAAGGAAATTGCCATCTTTATTAAGGCATTTACAAATTGCATAACCACGTCATGTGTAAAATTGTGCTATAGTTTTTTATTAGGTGCCCATTTTTTTCTTGTGTCACTGACACAGTTTTTGCATTTGCCCCTTATCCCTATTTTTCTCATAAGCCCTGTTTTGACTGCATCATTTTGCATAAAGAGGTGATTTTAGGAATCCACAAATTATGTTACAGCAGAATTGACCATACACACTATATTTCTAAAGATACACATACATGCACACACACACACACACACGCATGCATAGATACACAGAGTCAAAGTTGATGAACTGAGAGCAGTTCATTTATCATCAAATCTGGGAGGAGGGGTTAGAGGTGGTGGCTGAAGGGATTTCAGTCTTATCTGTCTAGGTTTGCTTTTTTACAAGAAGTGTTATTCATTTGATTAAAAATTGTGGAGCTAAATTTTAATGAAATTCATTTTAAATTGCTAATTATATGTTGAATTTTAATACAATTAAAGTTAACTCAATACCCATGTTCATAGCAACACTGTTCGCAATAGCCAAGAGGCAGAAGCCACCCACATATTCACTGATGGAGAAACGAGCAAACAAAACCCAAACTGCCAAGTGTGGTGTCCCTGCCAGGGAATAATATACAGTTTTGATAAAGGAGGGAAGTCTGCCACGTGCTACAACCCGGATGAGCCTTGAACATATGTGAAATAATCCAGTGGCGAAAAGGCAAAGGCAATGTGATTCCACTTATTTGAGGAAACTGGCAGAGCAAGATCCAGAGACAGAAGGCAAAATGGTGCGACAGAGACTGGAGAAGGGAGAGGTGGGGAGTTACTCTGGCTTAATGCAGACAGAGCTTCTGGTTTGCTAGATGAAAAGCTTTGGAGCTCTGTTACACAGCATGGTAAAAATACCTAAAGTTGGCAACCTGCACACGTAAAGATGGCTAAGATGGTAAATTCCATGTTACATGTTTTACTACCATTACATTTGCTTTTGAAGAACAGATCCACAGTAACAAACCAATGTACCAGGTGAAAAGTGACATTGATAAGGCAACACCCAAAGATGTGGACAGACTCATTTCCTGCAGAACAAGACATGGCCCCATCCTGTAAGAGGATGTCACAGAAGCTGGTTTACTTTAGCTAACTCTACTAAGTCCAGTTGGTTGGTTGATTGATTGGGAGAGGCACGGTACCCAGCCCAGAGGCCTAATACGAGCCCAAGTCAGGAGGGCACCATAAATAACACGTTAACGACATGCCTCCCCGCTGGGCCAGGCATCCAGCAAAGCCTTTATTGCTCTGTCCCTCCTGGTTTGCTGCGAAACCAGATCCTGCCCATTCTCTGAAGGTGCCCTGAAAACCTCCGAACTGGCACACAGCAGAGAAGCAGCATTGGGCCCAAGGGCTGCGGGTTCACCAGGGGCCCCAGACCCCATTTGCTGCCCGCAGATGCTAGTCCAGCCAGCTGCTCCTGGAGAGAGGCCGGGGATGAAACAGCAGGACTGCGTGCGTGCCGCATAGTGGGAGGACAAGTTGGCAGGCCCGGGTGGGAAGCTTGCGGAACACCTGCTTCTGGGGTGTGTGGGGCCCCGCTTTCCTGGGACCCGGAGTGATCCTGAGACGTGTCCTGGGGTCCTGCCACCACTTTCCGCAGCAATCCGAGTCACTGCCTGCCGCATCTGCCACTCTGGTGAGCTGGCAGGCCTGGGGGGAGGCAACTGCACTTCCAGCATTGCTGAGCTGCCGGGGAAGGAGAGGCAGCTCCAGGAAGCTTCCCAGGCCTGGCAGGGACTGCACAGCACCATCGCCCTTCCTTCTTCTCCCTCTCTTCCCCCCAACTCTCAGGCAACCTCCAAGATTCAGCTAGCGTCCCTCCAATCCGACGCCCCTTGCCCAGCCACTTCCTGGCAGAGACAAGGCTCATGAAAGCTAAACAAGATAAACGACAAGGCCTTCTCCAGGTGGAGTCACGTGGCTGGGATCAAGGTCAGAGGATCTCAAAGCTGGAAGAGATCTTCAAGGGACAGAGGGGGTCCCCGTTGCCTATGCTGTGTACTGCTTCTTGAGAATCTGATATAAAGGAGATCTCCTTAAATGCACGCACTCAAACACATGTGCAAATTTCTCGGGGGCTGACTTCACCATTGGACCCAGCAATTCCACTCCGAGCAACAGGCCCAAGGAAGTGGAAGCAGATGTCTCCTCCCAAAGCCTGTGCTGGAAGGTCTGGGCTGCATGACGCACAACAGCCAAGCATGGGAACAGCCTGAATGGCCATCCACAGGATGACTGGATAAACCAGTGGGGTCTATCCCTATAATGCAAGAGTATCCAGAAAGTTCTGATGTGTGCTATGTATGTAGCTTGGAAACAAGCCACTGAGTGAAAGGAGGCAGTCACAAAAGGCCACACAGAGTGGGATTCTACTTCTATGAAACGTCCAGAACAGGTCAGTCTGTAGAGAGAGGAAGCAGGTCAGTGGCTGCCAGGAGCTGAGAGGAGGGGAGGATGGGGAGTGACTGCTTCATGGCGACCGTTTGTGGGTGAGGAAATATTCTGGAACTAGATAGAAGTGCTGGTCGCACAACAATGTGCATGTGCTAAGATGGTTAATTTCACTTTTAGTAAATCTCCTTTCGTTAACTTTTTTAATTCCAGAGACTTCAAGTTTATCCCTTGACCCCCAAAGGAAGAACTCAAGGTAGTGGCATAGTTGGGGGGATTCAGGTCCAGCGAGGATGCAGAAGTTGCATCTGCTCTTAGAGCTGGCGCTAAAGCCAGCAAGTAGCTCTGATTCCCCATTCAGGGCTCCTTTTACCATGTTGCTCAGACCTCACCCCACTGCCAGCTGTGCCCCTAGCCCACACACTCTCTCCTTGAGCCTCAGTTTCTCCAGATGTCAAACTGGAGGGTTGGGCAAGACTCTCTGATTTATGCTGCCCTCTGGGTGACCATCCATTTTCATTCTAAGAGTTGTTATGGTAATATGCACTAAAAAAATACAATTAGCAAATCAAAACTTAAGATGGGGCCTCCCTGGCTCAATAGGTTAAGTCTCAGCACTATGAAGCTATCCACAGCCACTGCAGCACGTGTTCGATCCCCAGCCAGGGAGCTTCCCACATGGCGCAGCAGACTTCTCCTGTCTCCCTGCTGCTCCCCTCAACAGTGTATTTCGGTCAATCTGCCTGTTCTGCTCCCCACTCTGTCTCTGGTGAGTCCTCTCACCCTCCCCCACACTTCTGGCCTACACCTCAGTTCTTGTATGCATAAATAAATAAACCTTTTAAAAAAATCAAAACCTAAGCACCAAAGATGTGTACAGTCATATTTTCATCTTTTTAAAATTCTTCATTCATGCTTGTTTCCCTGTTTAAAAAAAAAAAATTCTTGCATTGGCTGCACAAGAGCCAGAGAACTAACATTTATCTGTCCCCTTTATTGCTGAGGGAACTCGTGTGGGCTAACCTTAAAATAGATATTTATTTTTTTCAAGTGAGTCAGTTTAGAGGGAAAATATTAAGCGAATAATCCTACAGGTGGTGTAATCATGGAAAAAGGGGGCTAAGAAAGAACGTGACTAACTGGAGTTCAAGACATGCTTGAGGGCAGCTGTGACATTCTCCAGCCCCATGACCAGCTTGGGCTTCCCCTGCTCCTGGCGTGGCTATTTAGGGTTCAGCCTAAAGACACCAGGCGGGATTGGCAGTGGGACAGGTGGGAGCTCGAGAGGCCCTTTTTCTGGCAAACATGCCCCGCGCGTCCCACGAGGCTGGATCAGCAGCCTGGGGTCCGTGGCAGCCCTGCCCAGAGCCCCACTTCCCTCCCACCCCGCCCCGGGCTAGCTGGCCTGCTGGAGGAAGCTTTAGGGAAGGGCGTAGGTGTATCCTCTGGGGGGAAGTGTCCACACTTCAACCATGCCCAAAAAAGTCTTTCATCGAAGCCCTACCTCTCTGGGGGTGGAATTTGAGGCCGTGTGACAGGTGGCAGGGAGACATTTTTCAGCAGTGGGGGGCTTGCCAACATCTTCCAAGCACACCCCGAGGCAGCTGCCGGCTTGTCCTACATTTGGACAGACACGTGGTTCTTTTCCTGGGCAAATTCATGTTGGGGTGGGCCAGTTCAGCCTGCAACACGGCTCCCGGCTCCTTCCCTGGTTACCTTATCACTCACTGCCCCCCCCCCGGACCCCACCCCACCTTCTAACGCACCAGGAGCTCACCTCAGCTGCAAACCAGTCTTTGGAGGCAGAGGGTCTGAGTCTGCTTCGGACTCTCTTCCTTGCTAGCCCCGGGGGGGGGGGGGGGGGGGGTGCGACCAGGCCTCTGGCAGCCTGGGTCACATCATCTCTAATATGGGATGAATGGTAGGGTTATGGATGGGACAGTCTCGAGGGGAGCCCCTCATGGGTGGCACCCAGTAGGTGCTTGATTAAATCACTATGAGTTTAAGGAAAATGTTAGTTCTCTTTTAGATGGAGCTCATCAACCTGTAACTTGGGAACTAAAACACACATGGCCCAACAAAGTGTAGTGAGTGTGTGAGCGTGTGTGCGCGCGCGCGTGCACATGTGTTGGGGCAGGGGCGGGGTCGGGGGGGTGCAGGGTAGAGCCCTGAGAGACAGGAAAGTGGGTGGATTAGGAAAGAGAAGAAGAAAACATCTCTCCAAAGACTGTTTCAGCTGCCTGGTATTAAACCAGGCAACACTATGGCTTGCTCCAAAAATTCAATTTAATACAATGTTAAATTACATTAAAAACTATCATGTGGGAGATTACCCTGACGCCCACCCCGTTTCTCCCCAGAGCATCCCCACCCCCAAGCCCAACCCCAAACAAGGACATGTCTTTGTACCTCCTCTGAATTCATTTTGCTAAGCGCCCAAGTGGGGAAGCGAAAAGGAGCATAACTTTCAAACAGTCTGTTAGACCTCGCCCAGCAACTGTGCTCCCCAGCGCTAATTAAGTTAATCCGGTGGGTTTGTCTTTTCTTTTCTTGCCCGATTTCCTCCTGCGAAATCAGCAGGGACCCCCGGGAGAAACGCTCATGGTGAGCCGCCAAGCAGACCCCCTCTTCAGCTGACAAAATGCATTAACGCCACAGATGAGGGAAAAGAACCTCCGCCCCCCCCCCCACGCCCCGCGCAACACGAGTAATAAAAAACCTGTTTTGTTTTCAGCTGACCACACAGTGCCTGTGCCAGGGTAAATAGATCGGCTTTCTGCGGCTTAGCCCCTCTACTTCTCTGCCGTCCCACCCCTCCTTCCGTGTTTGGGAGTTTTGATATGTCATAACATTGTGTCTGTTTATCTGAAATATTTCCACTCAAAACGCTTGTTTCTTCAGTCCGGCTGACATGTTGATACAGCTCCTGACAGCTGAGTGACTCCGATTGAAATAAAATGTAAAGTAAACACATTTGCATACCGTTTATACACAGCCGGGTCCAGGGAAGCAGAGGAAATAAGGAGATTGGGATCAGAATTTCTTATCTTCCATCACCCCACCTTCGGGGTCCCTCCCTTCCCTTTTTCCAGCTCTCTGCCTCTGGGAAGCCTCAGAATTAAAGGATCGGCCGGCCTGTTGCGGCTGGGGAAACTTCCTTGATGGTTTCTGCCTGACCCTCTTCCTTCCTGGGCTGGGGCATTTGAAATCAGAGTCATTTTCTTGGTACATTTCTTCCCCAATTGATTTTCTTTGTCTGGACATTTGAGCGCTTCAGTGAGGGTGAATCCAAAAGAATGAACTGGGTATGTCTAAAGGGCAGCCTGTCCCTGTTTTGAGAAGCTGTTTCTCTAAAACGAGGGGTCTACACTAGAAGCGATCCCCAGCTCTGATGGCCACGGAAGCCTCCTTGGCTGCTTCTGAGAGCTGGGGTGACCTGTCACTCAGTGTCACTTCTTAACTCCCTCCTATGCCCCGGAAATGGAAGTCCCTCTAACGCTCTCGCCTTCTCCATATTTGTGCAAAGGAACCACGAAGCCGCACTCAGAAGACCCCGGAGCCAATACCGCCACCGGGTGCCCGTGGTGGGCGTGGCTAGTAGGGGCGCTTTTTCTCATTTAGCCTTATGCTCCCCCAGGATCAGATGGTGACAGGTCAGGTCCTCCAAGGAGCTACAGCAAACCAGCGTTCCTGTTCCCAACGTCTCACCTAACCGAGTGGTTCTCCAAGTGGGGTTCTGGGGCAGCAGCAACAGCCCCGCCTGGACACCTGTTGGAAGTGAAGATCCTCAGGCCCCACCCCGGGGCTGCTGAGTCGGAACGCAGGGTGTGGCCAGTGGAGGCAGCTCACGTAGAGTCATAAGCACCATCCAGGGAACATTTACACCACGGAAAGTGGCTGCAAATGGGGGGCTTCTCCTCCCACCTCACCCCTACCCCGGAGAGCCTGTGAGTAAATATTCACCACCCCACCTAGGTGGGGCCCAGGAGCTTGCATTGCAAGATCCTGTCCAAGGAATTCTGAAGCACTAGAATGTCTCAGAGCACTGCTGGGAGTCAAAATCGGTAGCTGCCCCAGGAATTATCTGGGCAGTGTTTACAAACATGCTACTGTTAGGGTCCCCTCTCAGGCTGATGAAGTCAGTAGTCTGGGGCCGGAGCTGAGTCTGGGTATTTTTATATCTCCTTGGGGATTGCCACTGGGCAGTTGAGGTTTGCGATCTGCCTAAGCCAGAGCTTCTCAAACTTTAACCTCGGCCACAACTCAGGGAGCCTGTTAAAATGCAGGTGTAGGTTGCCAGGTGGTCAAGGCCACTGCCAAGAGGACCACACTTTGGGGAGCCAGGTAAACCCCTCTATGGTTCCCCAAACTCCATCATCCTCTCCCATACCCCTGTGCCCCTTTATCCTTCACCTGCATCAGAAATCCCAAAACCATGGGACTCCTCCGCCCAGCGTGGACACACCCGGTGGACACACCCCCAAAGGGGCATTTCCATAGCCTGTGGAGAAAATGGGTATCGAAGCACAGTATTTGCCTAGAGAAACCCGAAAGCTGTCAAGAGGCTGGAAGAGAGACTCAGGCAAATATGTTTGCATACAGTTGACAGGTCCTTTCTACCAGGACCCAAAATGCTTCCCAGGTAGCAGGGCCACAGTTATGACTCACCCAGAGGTTGGCAGGGCTTGGCATGGGGGCAGGAGGTGAATGCAGAGTCTGTTCAACTAACTCGGCTCCCAAAGCCCTTGGCGCAGAGGCGGGGCGGGGCAGGCCTGCAGCAAATCCTTCCCACACCCGCGCCCCTTCTCTCGGGGCCAACTTGCAAGCCGGGTGGGCAGCCAACAGCTGGTCTGACACTCACACTGACCAGAAGCCCCTCTCCTGGGCCCAGTGTTTGAGGGTGGCCTCAGACACTGCTGAAAGAGCAGAGGAGGAAATCAGCCAAAGCAGCTAAATGTCTCTAACCGTGGGAAAAGAACTGCATGACGTGGGCAGTGCTGAGTGGTCCTCTAGATCCCCCTGCTCTGCCCTGCCCCAAAGTCCCCTTCCCCTTTCTTCATCCTCCTCCTCATCATCACACCCGACTTGTCTGCATGCCGGAATTGCCACTGGCAGGCCTCCCTGGTGACGCAAGAGGTTAAGTCTCAGCACTGTAAAGCTATCCACAGCCACTGAAGCACGAGCTCGATCCCCAGCCAGGGAGCTGACCCACATGTCACAGCAGACCTGTCTCGTCTGCCTCTCCCCTCAGCAGTGTGTTTCAGTTGATCTTCTGTTCTGCACCCCACTCTGTCTCTGTCTCCCCACTCTGTCTCTCACCACCCGCACCTCTGGCCTACACCCCAGCTCCTGTATTGCATAAATAAATAAATCTTTAAAAAAAAAAGAAATTGCCACTGGCAAGGCTCAGATTTGCCACGACTCACTCAGTCTGCTGTTAGAGCAGGTGGTGACAGAAGTGAAAACCTGGAGAGGGAAAGTGGCTTGCTCAAGGCCAAGGGTTCCAAAAACCAGGATTTGAATCCCGGTCTATTTAGGATTCTGGAGCCAGCTCTCCCAAACCAGAAGGCTTCCTCCCGGCACCCCCTCTTCTCAGAAGCTCGCCCAGGGTCTCCTATTCTCAAGCACACGGTCCTTCCGTGTGCCCTGTGTGTGCTGTGTGCCAGCCCATCACCACCTAGCTGCCCTAGCTCGCTTCACACCTCAGGGCCTTGCTGTTCCTCCACCCAAATGCTCATGTCCCCTGAGTCGCGGTCTTCCTTCACCCCAGTCTGCTCCCTAGGACGGCTCTAACAAATTACCACAAACACAGCGGGTAAAACCAAACAAAAGTGTGACTGTTACAGTTTGGGAGCGGGAAGTCCAGGCTCTGGGGGACGTGGACCCCCATGGGGGCACGCTCCCCTCCCTCCTCACTCCCACCTCTGCCTCTGTCTTCACAACTTCTCTGATTCACACCTCCTGGCCCCTTCTCATAAGGCCTTTGTGATTCGACTGGTTCCCAAATAATCCCCCCATTTTCAGACCCTGGACTCAGTGACACCCGCAAAGTCGCACCCTCCCAGGTTCTGGGGATCAGGATGGGCTCTGCCTACCAGGTGGTCCCTACGTCCAACCCCGCCCCCTGGGGTCCTTCACTGCTTTTACCCCTGAGGGCATCAGACACCTCCTATCGCTCTATGCCCAGCTGTTTACTCCCAAGTCTCCAGAACAGAGAACCCAGAGGTAAGAGCCAAGGCCAGGAGCTGGTCTCCCACACAGGGCCCGTTTCCCAGTGCTGAGAACAAAGCAGGCACACAGTAGGTGCGCAGTGAAGACTTACAACACTGGGCTGTGAGCCTGGCTCTGTCTGCAAGGAGGTCAAAGCACAACATTCAACGGAAGAAACTCCCCTGCCAGCGCCCCTTCTGCACCCGCCGTTCCTGGGAGAACTAGACAGAATCCAGGCCTGGTGCGAGCCACCTCCCACATCTGCAAACAAATCTGCATCTACAATCCCCACAGCTGAGGAGTGTCCCAACACCCTGGGGGCTCCTCAGGGGAAAGCTATAAACAGGCAGAAGAAAATGGGGTGTTGGTGACGTCACTCCCGCCCTGACGGAGCCGGCCCGGACCAAGCTGCTCTGTCCCAGGCTCTTTCCCAGCCTGTCAAGCAGCCAGTGATTTAGCAAGAAAGCAGGTTCTCGCCATGTTTATCGGCGTGACTCCCATGCGTCCACGTCCAAGCGCATGAGAGGAAACAAAACTCTTCCAGGAGAAGGGCAAGGTTTCTTCTCTGGCCCTGATTTCCGAGCAATCTAACTCCACCTTCCCCCACCCGAGTCGGGGCTTGAAAATGCTCCAGGAGAAAGTGAGGTGAGACGGACGAAATTAAATCTGTTTTGTTTCTCTGCTCAAAACCCTCCCATCCCATTTTCCGGGCTTTGTCCGTTACTAGTTGTGTGGCCTCAGGCAAGCTGCTTAATCTCTCTGTACCTCATTTTCCTGAACTAGGATATAAAGATAGTAATAGAAACCCGTCTCATGGAATTGTGAGGATGGAAGGACATGCTACATGTAAAACACTTAACACAGTGTCTGGCACAGAATACCACTCAAAAACAGGGAAAGTTTGATGGGTCCAAAGTTGAATATAAAATTATCATCTGGTTCAGCAATTCCACTCTCAGTAAATACCCAAAAGTCAAGAAAAAATAGGCCTACACACTGGACATGAGTACTATTGGCAGCATTAGCCATTACTCTGCAACCCCAAAGCCCATCAGTGGATGATAAACACAATTCCATGTAATGGAATATTATATATTCATTAAAAAGCATGAAACACTGATGTTATAACGTGGATGAACCTTGGAAACATTACGTTAAGTGAAAGAAGACAATCACAAAATGTGCTATCTCCTACGAGTTCGTTTACATTAAATGTTTAATACAGACAAATCTAAAAAGACAGAAAGCAGTTAGTGGTTGCCTGGGGAATTGATGGGAATGGGGGGTATTGCTTAATGAGCACGGGATTTTCAAGCTCATGACAACTAGAGAGGTTGTGTTTGCACATTGTAAATGAGCCAGATGTCACTGAATTGTAGGCTTTTAAAACAGTTCATGGTATGATATGTGGCGTTCACTTCAATTTCGAGAAAGTTAGTGTGTAGACATAGTACTTGATTGAGCCCTATCCTTGGCCCAAGTTCTGGCCTTTGACCACTTCTCCAGTCACATCAATTTAGCTTCAGTCATCCTAAAGTACAGTGTAACTGATCATAATCTAGGTGCTATACTGTGACTTTCTATTTGAGGTTTTGTGCTAAATAGATTCTATTATTCTCAGTAACTCAATCTCAGAGATGTTAAGCAACTCACCAGAGGTCAAGCAGCTAGTAAGTAGAGGAGGCCAGATTTGAACCTGTGAACAAGAGATTTCAGAGTCCAGATTTCTAACTACGTACCATACTACTTTTCCAGCCCACCAAGTTCTTTCTTGAGTGTCCCTTTATTCAAGATGTTTGACCCAATATTTCCTAACCTCAGCACTACTGACATTTTGAGCTACATGGTTCTTTGTTAAAGGACAGGGTTGTCCTGTTCATTGTAGGATATTTAACATTATCACTGCCTTGACTCACTAGATGTCCATAGTCTTCCCAACTGTGATGGCAAAAAATGTCCCCAGAAATTGCCAAGTGCTGTTCAGGGCAAAATATCCCCTGGTTGAGAAGCACTGCTTTGACAGAAAATGATCTCACTGCTTACCTGTTGTGGCAAACACAGCCATGCTCACCAGGGATCCCTTAGTTCTCTTCTATTTCCCAGTCCCTTACAGTTGGTTGAGGCCACATGGCAAGTTCTAGTCAATGAGGTGCTTCATTCTGGGAGGAGATGGTGAAAAGCCACACCAGCTCCCCCAGTCTCCTTTCTCCCGTGACCGTGACCAAGGAAGCCCAGTGTTCCATGCGCAAATCTACAAAATGGCAGCACTTCCCTCAGCCTGAATCCCTGAGTAACTGCATGGAGCAGAGTCCTCACTAACCTGCGATGGACATAAGGGCTGGCAAGAAGCTAACTTGTGTCAGCTGCCTAGATTTTGAGGTTTATTTGTTACCACATCATAGCCTAGACTATCCTGAGTAATACACATACCTTGGAAAAACTCTTCTTCAACTCTCAAAACCTAACCCAGAAGCTGCCTCCCAAGAGAAAAGTTCTGTTTTTAAAGCTCCAGAAAAAATTACTCTCTGCTTCTATTGTTTTCTATGTCTTATTGCTACTTTCATCAAGTTATATACCTCTCTTAAGAGTCCTAGCCTGCTCACACACTCACCACTGACAGCCTTGTCAAACCAAGTATTGACAAGACCACTTCATCAGCCATAGCTATTCAGAATAGAAATACACTTTTGATCCTAGCTAGATCAATCCATCCTTTCTCCCAGAAACAGAAATCAGAACTGCTGGGCAATCTGTATCAGATGCTGGGGCTGAAAGCAATCAGTCTGGAGTAGCTGTTTCTGTCCATTGGGTGCTGATTGAGAGAAAACTATTCTTCAAAAAAAGGAGAATGGAACAGATAGGCAGAGGGAAACAAAGATGAGAGGTCACATGGACAGAGAAATTAGCAGGTTATCCTGGGCTCCCAGTTCCCCATTCTGATGCCTTCTGAGGATGGTCCCCTTTTGCTACAAACTGATCTATTTGGAAGGAAGTTTTCCTTACAATCAAGGAGCCTTGAGGGAGACATTAATGCCTACTTCTCAAGTAAGCTACAATTGCTTTTACTTCTGTCTGCTTAGGCCTCTTCTCCATCCCGTTTCTCACTGCTTACCTATTGTGGCAAACACAGCCATGCTCACCAGGTATCCCTTAGCTCAGGCTCCTGCAGTTGATGCCACCCATGGGGGAGAGAAATAGCTTCAGCATCTTCAGATAGAGCCTTGATCCACATGGGAGCGGGAGCCTGGGATGATAGCACAGTCTGGCGCCCAGGAGGCACTAGTTAACGTGACTGGGTAATGTTTGTGGAATCAAGGGGACCCTCAATGACTCAGGGTTCTCAGAGCTGTCCTGAAAGCATCCTTGATGGCTAGTGGATGCTGTGAAATTCAGGATTTCACAGAAGCACCCTAGAGTCAGACAGATGTAGGTTTGAATCCCAACTCCTGGGCACTGGGTAATTTATGTCACATCTCAGAGCCTCAGCTTCCTCATCTGTAAAATAGACATCTCAACAGTACCTCACCGTAGCATCGTGGTGACAATAAAATTACATGATAAATGCAAAGTACTCTGGACTTTGTGTCTTACCCAGTGTGTGTGATGCATGTTAGATTTTATTATTCTTATTACTAGTTGATGATTATTAATCATTTCAAAAAAATATCCTAGTCCTTTCATCTCCCAAGAGCTGAATGTGAGCCAGCAATATGGCATTAAATTTGGAAAGTGCGCATACAAGGGTCTCACAGAGCTCTTATCCAAATCCCAAAGGCCATCCAAGATTTGAAAGATCTTCAAAGTTGCTAGTAACTCTGGAAATATGTATCAGATACGATCCAGCAGTTCCACTTCTGAGGATACACCCGAAGAACAGCAAGCAGGAAAGCAAGCAGGTAGTTGAACACCCACGTTCTCAGCATCACCGCTCAATAGCCAAAAGGCAGGAACAACCATCCATGGGCAGAGGAAACAGGTAACGAGGGGTGACCCTTGCACACTGGGGAACGTCTGCATACAGAGGAAGGACGCCTCGCACCTGCTACAACAGGGAGGGACCTTAAAGACACTGTGCTAAATGAACTCAGCCAGTCACAACAGGACAGCTAATGTACAAGTCCATGTACACGACGGACCTAAGAGTCACTTCAGAGGGACAAAGAGGAGTAGTGACAGCCGGGGCCTGGGGCAGGGAGCAGGTGAGGATGGGGAGTCCGTGTTGAATGCGAGCAGATTTTCAGATAGGGATGAATAAAATGTTCTGGAGGTGATGGTGGTGATGGTGTCACAGTAATGTGGATGTACTTGATGCCGCTAAACTGTACCCAGAAAAGTATTTAACGTGGTAAATTGTGTTTTGTATGTTGTACCCCAGTTACTTAAAAATGAAAAAAAAAGACCTGTATCTGAAATAGTCTGGACACTTAGACCCATGTTCCACAGATCAGCCACTAGGGACAAGGGCTCCACAGAGCCCAAGGGGACCCCCTCCTCGGTTGGACCACCAGACCCACATCTTGCAAGAGCACTTTGGGTTCAGCCAAGCCCCAAACACGTTTCGCCTGCAGCACTTCATTCCGGCCGTAATGAAATTACGTGTGTGTGCTTACAGGGAGAGGGAGTGGGTATGGTTTTAATTTATTTATGCTCAGCTCCTCAGAACGCAGTAGGGAAGTTGCTGTTTGATGTCGGAGGCCTTCTGCAAGGCCTTTGCATAAGCCTCGTTTCTCTTTGGTAACAAGAAACCAAGGTTAGCTCAGACTAAATTGTCTTGAAAGGCTGAAGCGGAGAAGGGGCTCCGACACGGAGTTTGCCAGGGGACTGCATTCCCGCCTCCAAGTAGGCATGAAACAAGGGTCTGGTTCCTGGGACCCAGAGAATTCCAGAATTCCCTTCCCAGAGAATTCCAAAGCCCAGGCTTGTTCTGCAGAATCTCAGCAGCTTGTGGCATGGCGGAACTTGGAAGAGAGAAGAGACCCTCATCTAGAACTTACTTCCATGCTGGGGACTTCTCAGCTAAGTTTCTCAATCAAATGCCACTGTTTCGGAGTAAACAGAAAGAATGGAGATGGTATGTGGGGGGCAGTGCTTGGAGCCCTGACAGGTCTGGTGCCAGCCTCTGTGTTCTTTCTATTGAACCACCTGTTACAGGGACCACTGCTGTGTAACAAATCTCCCCAAAAATGTGATGTAAAACAAGGACCATTTTATTCCATTGGCAGATTCGATGATTCAGGAATTCAGCAAAGGTCAAGTTGAAGGGTGCCACCCCCTCCAACATATAAAAGAAATTTTGAGGTCCTAAATTTTTCAGTATCTTAGAAAGTGTCCCGATTTGGAAATAGGGTCTCTAAGTGGGAAGCAAGTTCAAGGGCCCTTACGATGGGCCCTAATCTAATGACTGGTATCCTGACAAAAAGAGGAAATTTGGACACAGAGAGAAACTTACTGGAGGAGACACGGCCAGAAGGCTAGGTAAAGACAGTAAATCAAAATAAAGCATCTGGAAGCCAAGGAATGACCAAGATTGGGGGAAACAACCAGGAGCTACGAGAAAGCTAAGGAAGGACATTTTCCCCTATGGTTTCGGAGGGCACATGGCCCCATCGACACCTTGATCTTGGACTTGTGGCCTCCAGAACCGAAAGAACCTTATGCTTTTGGAAGCCACCCTGCTGGCAGCACCAGCCATCTATACAGCAACTAGCTAGAACTCAGGCCAAGGACCAGGATGGGCATCGGGGGAGGGTCTCCAACCAGTCTGGGTCTCTTTTATCTGCTTACATTGGGGATTTCTGCACACGAGTTCATTTGAAAGGAGATTTCCCTATTTACAAAGCACGTCCCTTCACGAGGGTTGAAAACTGAGGCCCAGAGAGAAGCGAGGTTTGCTCCAGTTGTCCATGACTCAGCAGTCCTCTAAAGACAAAAAAGCCAGTTCTCTGGTTGCCCTCCCTGTTTTCTGCCTTGCATTGCTCCTCTTTAAGGGTGAAGACCCAGCCAGCAGGAGGCTATGAAACCAGGCCATTAGGGGTCTTCCTGGCAGGCGCTGTCTTGCCTGCCTCCACTTCAAAAGCTCATTTTCCCCTTGGGCTCTGTTCGGCAGATAAAAGTGTCCACCTTGCCTCCAGCACCCGAGTTCCAAGGCCAGCTGGGCACGGGGACAGGGCTGCCCCTCCCGGCACTGACCTTACCGAGTGCCCTTTCGGCAGAGGTGAGCTGCGGGTAGGAGCTGGCACCACAGGCCCAGGCACAGGGTTAGGTCCTGATAACCCGAGATCAAAGCAGCCGGCCGACACTATCAGCTGAGAGGCAGCCAAAACAAGCCACACGGGCAGCTTTATCTCCCCACTGGTCCCGGTCAGGGGCGGGGAAAGCACCCTGGTTCCTGGAAACTATTTCTAGCCGGGCAGGAGGGCGCTGTGGGTGCCGAGGCGCCATCCAAGCCGGATGGGTCTGTCTCTGGCCACCTGAGGCCCACGCCAGCTGAGGCTTCCTCCCACCGGCTCACACTGCGGTTCCTCTCTGTTCTTTCATTTTCCATGTCCATGCATGTGCGCACACTCTAGAAAGAGCTCTGCCTTCTTCCCTGCATTCTCCACTCTCGCCCTCCATTCTGCCTTCTCTCTGGGGCCTAACATGACAGAAGTCGCCACGGCCTCCCCAGTTCTCCCTAGGCGCGCAGCCACCCTCCTCCTCCCCTCACCTCACCCACGCGCCATGCTCCTTCACTGCCCTCCTGCACAAGGGCACACGCACACTCACCACACTCGTTCACACACGCACACATTCTCACACTCACACCTGCCCTGGTTACACTTTCCAAACTCTTAAAAAAGAATCCGAGGGGCCTCCCTGGTGGCACAGTGGTCAGGCGCTGCGCTGTGGAGCTGTCGGCAGCGGCAACACAAGTTCGACGCCCAGCCGGGGAGATTCCCACACGGCGCAGCAGACCTCTCCTGCCTCGCCCGCTGCTCCCTTCAGCAGTGTATTTCAGTCCCTCTGCCTGTTCTGCTCCCCACTCTCTCTGGTGAACCCTCTCGCCGCCCCACGCCTCTGGCCTGTACCCCAGCTTGTATGCATAAATAAATAAATCTTTAAAAAATAAAAAAGACTCCGAGACTGAAAACAGCAGCCCCCTGCCCGCCTTCCCATTACTGGGAGCCAGGATCACCCCCACCCTGAGCCTGGGTGCCTTTTCTCCCAGCAAGGTGCTGACCCCATTGTTCACAGCTAGAAGAAACACAGCCACTGCTTCTACTCCAGCTGTGGCCTCTGTCAGCTGGGCCACCACAGCTGGTGGGCTTCAAACCTGCCCATGGTAGCCACATTATCTCTGTACTTTTGAAAAGAAAAGGGAGAGCTCCTCTCCCACTATATTATCTGAGATGCCAGGACAGTCCACACTGCAGAAGTCTGAATGCTCCCTCTGCGCTGGGACTCACACCTGCCCCCTTCACCCGTGTGTGCAGGCCGGCTGCAGGGGTGGGGGGAGAGGGACAAGCAGGGACCTACTTTCAGCCCTGAACTGCTGTAGGTTTTGGTATTTCACCAGAGCCAGGCAATGGGGCAGGAAGGGGAGGGGTGGCTCTGTCACCGGAACCAAGCTGCCTTAGCAGTGGGAGCTGCAGGAACAGTAGTGCAGCTCACCCCGATGCCCCAGAGCAGTTGTGGCAGTTGTTCCTGCCCAGTAACTGCCATTTTGAATGGACCAACCAGGTGCTAGGAGCTGATGGGTAGGTCCAATCAGCTCCACGATTGAAAAAATGGTCCAATCAGACTTGTGGATGGTACTCTGGGAGAGGATATAAGCCAGGATGGGAGGGACCTGAGGGGGAAGAAAAGAGAAGAAAAAGAGAGGAAGCCAGCCCCAGAGAGCGGAGGCCCCTGAAGAGAAGAACAGGAGAAGACGACGACACCAGCCCACAGGAGAAGAAAGACAATGGTTCCAGACTCCAAAGAGAGAAGAAAGAAGTCTGTTACTGGCCTCCGAGGAAGAAAGAAGAAAAGAAGCACCAGCAGAGACAGGGCCTCCGGTCCTGTCTCTGACATTGCCTGAAAGGAGCCCCAGAGGCCCTGGGCCTGGGGTCTCAGAGACCTGTTTGTGGGTCTAACCCAGCACCTCCCAAAAAGCTGCCGTCCCCATTGCGTTCTGGGTGAGGTGGCCGCCACCCGAGGATGCAGTGAGCTCTGTTTCCCCCATTTGTAAAATAAACCGCATGTTTGCTGTTCTGTAGCCTGAAGTCTCTTGCAATTGTGCGCACGGGTGAGACCCACTGACAGTGCCCTGTGCTCTCATCAGGCGCTGGCCTTTGTTGTTTTTGGCCTTTTGGCCTTTTGGGGCTTTTTGGTGGCTCTTGCCTTGGAGCCTGGGCATTTGTGCCCTGTCCACTCCTGTTTCAGTTGGCGACCGCAGCAGGACGAAACACCCCCGACTGCCCTACTTCAGCTCGGGGCCTCGGGCCATGGCCCAGAGGCAAAGAGGAGGAAAGGAGCATTTATTGAGCCCCTGCTGTATGCTGGGCACTCCCGTCCCCTGGGAGATGTTATCTAAAAGCTGTGAGCCAGCGCTGGCCCTCCGCACAGCGCCTGGTACATGTGTTTCTTTTTTAGCCACCATCCTCATGGGCCAGGGTGGATATCCTCCTTTTGCAAATGAGGCAAATGAAATGCAGAGGGGATCAGCGCCATTCTAAGTGTGGTCCCTAAATGCCAGAGCTAGTGACTCCTGGCCACTCCCTGCCAGCTGGGAGGTGGGCAGCTCGTGGGGAAACTACATCGCACATCGCATCATTTTGCCTCTTGCACAGAATAATGCAAAATCTTGGTTTGGGAAATGTGTTTTTTTCCTAATGTCTTTCAGGCCTGGTTAAATAGGAATCTCTCAGTTTGAATGTATTTATTAAATGTGACTTTAACAAAATGTGTAACAAAAGCAGGTCCTCCCATAAATCTGTAGGCGTGATTTCACATCATTTTTATAATGAAATGACTTTGAACGACAACTTCATAGGAGGATCCGCTGTATTTGATCTGAAAGGATTCACAAAGGGCCAAATGAGCCAATGGCTTGTGTTTCAGATCCAAGGCTGCCGCAAGGGAAAGGGTGATGCTCCAGTCGCTTTGCCCTACCCTGCATCCATATTTCCCATCAAGGTAACAGCTTCTCAATGTTGCCTTGGAAAGTCTCCTTGGAGCCATTCATAGCAGAGCTGCCAATCATGATGTCACAGCCAAAGGGCGGGCCTATGGCCCAAGCTCAGCCAAGCAGATGCTCCCTTCCAGGAACTGGTATCTGAAGCAAAGACTGAGCTTTGGGGTTCATTCAAGCTTTCAGTTGAGTCTGTAAATCCCTGCTCCCATCTCTACAGTCTCCCTTATACACTTCCTGTAGATTTCTTCTGTTCATAAGTTAGTAAATTACTTTCTGTTGCTTACAATCGGAGAACTTTAAGTGGTCCGGGAGGCTGATCAGCCCAGATCCCCCAGCTCGATCAAGGGAGAGTGGGACCCCTTCTGAAATTAGTGGAACTAATTTCAAAATATACACAGTACTTCTGAGTCCCAGGATGAAGCAGTTAATTAGACTTAGAGTTTTCTGCTCTGTATTGCTTAAGAACTCAGAGCCTCAGTTTCCATTTCTGAAAAAATGTGGATATTTGATCAAGCACTATGAAATTACAATTTTTTAGGTCAAAAAATAAATAGGGCCTCCCTGGTGGCGCAGCGGTTAAGAGCTGAGCTGTGGAGCTGTCAGCAGCAGTGATGCGAGTTCGACACCCAGCCAGGGAGAATCCCACATAGTGCGGCAGACCTCTCCTGCCTCGCCCACTGCTCCCCTCAGCAGTGTTTTTCTGATCTGCCTGTTCTGCTCCCCACCCTGTCTCTGGTGAAGCCTCTCGCCACTCCACACCTCTGGCCTGTACCCCAGCTTGTATGTATAAATAAAGAAATAAATCTTAAAAAAAATATATATATATATATATATGAGCACTGTGCTATAAAACTGCTTATTAATAGGACCAACATCCTAAGGCTCTAGGGAGACATTAAAAAATATACATGCCATGTCACACTTCTGACAAGGGACTAATTTCAAAATATACAAAGTACTTATGCAATCTAACAACAAGACAACTGACAACCCAATCAAAACATGGGCAAAAGACCTAAATAGACATTTTTCTAAAGAAGACATTCAGATGGCCTACAGGCACCCAAAAATGTTCAGCATCATTTATTATAAGAAGAGTGCAAATCAAAACCACTATGAAATATCACCTTATCCCTGTGAGAATGGCCCATATCAAAATGAATGGAAACAATAAATGTTGGAGAAGACGTGGAAAGAAAGTGTTACTGGAACCCAGCTGCCTCAGTGGTGGGAGGCGGCAGGAGCAGTAGTATTCTTTCACCCTGCTGTTCCACCACAAGTCAGTTATGGCGCGTCTCAGAGCCCAGTAACCACCCTTTTGTCAGTTATGGCAGTTGCTCCTCAGAACCCTTTTACATAACAGTGTACTTCCTGGATTGTGGAATGGACCAATCAGGTATGAACTATGAGCTGATTGGTGCTAGATGGTCCAATCAGATACAGGATTGAAAAATGGTCCAATCAGACTGGTGGGTGGGACACCCTGAAAGAGGATATAAGCCAGGGTTGGAGGGGCTGAGGGTAAGACAGTTCCAGTCCCCTCAGAAAAGGAAGGATGCCAGCCCCCGAAGAGGACAAACAATTCCAGACTACGTTCCCAGCCTCTGAAGAAGAAAGAAGAAAAGAAGCATCCAGCAGCCAACCTCTAAGGGGGGAAGAGAAGTCGAAGACCTCTGTCAAGAACTGGGCCTCCGGTCCTGTCTCTGACATTGCCTGAAGGGAGCACCAAAGGTTCTGGGTCTTTGGTGTCTCAAAAAGCTGTTTGTTGTTGGTATAACAACTCACAAAGAGCTGTTAACATTGGGTGTCTCTGACACCACCTCTGAGGGACCCACTGGCCAGTGCTGTCTAGCACTCCTGGTGACCAGTGGTGACCATCACTGATGCTATCTGGGTGAATAGCCAGCCATTTGTGGATACAGTAAGCTCTTTGTTTCCCCTCTTTGTAAAATAAACCCCATGGTGGTTGTTCCTGTAGCCTGAGATCTCTTGCAATTGTGCGCGCAGGAGAGAACCCACAGACAGTAACCTGTCCTCTTCTCAGGCACTGTCCTTTATTTGGCTATAGTCCATAGGTCCCTATTGTGTGTTGTTGTATTGTTATAGACCTTGGCTTTGGTTTTTGGCTTTTGGAGGTTTTTTGGTAGCACCCTTGTCTCAGAGCCTGGGCAGGTAGGTGGCAGTTCCATCCTTCCATCAAGACTCCTGCCTTATAGCCTCTGTCCTCCCCTGTTTTAAAAGGAATTCTGATCCACTGCTGGTAGGAAGACAAGTTGGGGCAGCCGCTACAGAAAACAGTATGGAGATTTCTTAAGAAAATTAAAATGGAAATCTCATATGAACCAGCAATACCTCTGCTAGGTGTCTATCAAAAGAATGAATTTTTTTTAATTTTTTTAAAGATTTATTTGTTTATGCATACAAGCTGGGGTACAGGCCAGCGGTGTGGGGCAGCAAGAGAGTTCACCAGAGACAGAGTGGGGAGCAGCACAGGCATATCGACGGAAATACACTGCTGAGGGGAGCAGCGGGCGAGGCAGGAGAGGTCTGCTGTGCCATGTGGGAATCTCCCCAGCCGGGTATCAAACTTGCATCACCGCTGCTGACAGCTCCACAGTGCAGCACTTAACCGCTGTTCCTCCAGGGAGGCCCAAAAGTACAAAAATTTTAATAAAAAAATTTATGCATGCCTACATTCACAGCCACACTGTTCACAACTGCCAGGTCATGGACCCAACCTAAGTGGCCATTAACAGATGACAGGATAAGGAATCTGTGGAACATATACTCTGGCATAAGACACAGCTATGTAAAAGGATAACATAGGGCCTTTTGGGATAAAATGGATGGACCTCAAGGTGATGCTGCTACATGAAATACATCAGAAAGTGAAAGACAGATATCAGGTGGTTTCAGTCATTTGTGGAATATAAATAAGCGAAAAACACATGCTGGCAAAATATAGCAAAAATTATTTTGGACTTAGTGGGAAAACGTACTGGTTATGGGGGTGGGAGGGAGAAGGGCCTAGGGAAGGGAAGTAGATAGGGTTTTGGCACAGGGTGGTGGAGGGTAAGTGGAACGTGTACACATATGAAGAGTGAAAATGTAACACCAAAATTAAAATAATAGAAAATGTTTAGGATATATGTATATACAAGCCATGACTGGTAGATCATAAGCACTCAGTACATGGTAGATAAAACTATGATTACCAAAACAATATTGAGTAAAGTGAAAAGTCATTGAACACGGGCCTCCCTGGTGGCACAGCAGTTAGGTGGTACGCTGTGGAGCTGTTGGCAGTGGCGACACAAGTTCGACACCCAGCTGGAAAGATTCCCACATGGCGCAGCAGACCTCTCCTGCCTCACCTGCTGCTCCCCTCAGCAGTGTATTTCCGTCGATATGCCTGTTCTGCTCCCCACTCTGTCTCTGGTGAACCCTCTCACCACCCCCACACCTCTGGCCTGTACCCCAGCTTATACGAATAAATAAATAAATCTTTAAAAAAAGAAAGTCACTGAACACATCTCAAAGGCACTGGGCTAAGAGAGGCAAAACTGGAACCTACCAACTTGGGAAGAGTCCTGGGGGACACATAGTTACTTGGGGGAAGACACAGATTCCTGGGCCTCGGCTCTAAAAAGTCTAATTCAGTAGGTCTGTGTTAGGGCCCAAGAACATGGATTTCTTAATCTCCCACCACAAAATTCCCTAGGGTAAGTGAGCCAATTTCTGGAACAAGTAAATTGGAAGGAAAAAAAATGGAAGTAAAGGGAATACAGAGAGAAAATAGAGACAGAAATAGAATAAAGGAAACTTAAGAGACCCAGTGAAAGACAATGTGTAAAACTTCTGTGGGTCCTGATTTTAAAAAGCCATGTGTGCGTGCGTGCTTGTGTGTGTGTGTGTGTGTGTGTGTGTGTGTGTGTGTGTGTGTGTGTGTGCATGCGCATGCACTTAAGTGCAATCAGGGAACTTAATAAATAAATATTTGATGATTTAATGCAAATATTCTTAATTTTAAATGTGATCATGATAATATAATTATGTTTAAAAAGTCTTTATGTTAAGATCTACATACTGAAGTATTTATGAATGTCTGGAATTTGCTTCAAAAGAACCGAACCAAGGGAGAAAAAAAAAAATGGTAGAGATATCGATATAACAAGATGGACCTCGACTGATAACGCCTCGACTGGCTAGGGGCACCCGGAGGCCCTCTTGGCTTTGGGACATGTTCAGACAGTTCTGCAGCCACCCATGGAACACAGTTCTCCCGCCTGGTCCGTAAACAACTTGACCACTGAAGAGGTCAACCCTTTTGATGGTTGGGGACGCTGAAACCTAAAGAGAATTGCCCAATAGCACATTAAGGGCAGAGCTGAAGCAGGCCTCTTCACTCAGCCCCTTGACAACCAGCCTGAGTCCCAGTCGGTGCCAGGCGCTCTGCTCAGCTCCGGGCACTTCAGGATGGTAGCACATGGTGGGTGGGCGCCCTCAGGCAAGTGGGACACCCCATCATTTGGATCGAGGACTAAAGAGTGACAAGGACAGGGCCTCCCCGGTGGCGCAGCGGTTAAGCGCTGTGCTGTGGAGCTGTCGGCAGTGGTGACGCGAGTTCGACGCCCGGCCGGGGAGAATCCCACATGGCACAGCAGACCTCTCCTGCCTTGCCCGCTGCTCCCCTCAGCAGTGTATTTCTGATCTGCCTGTTCTGCTCCCTGCTCCGTCTCTGGTGAACCCTCTCGCCGCCCCACGCCTCTGGCCTGTACCCCAGCTTGTATGTATAAATAAAAAAAAAAAAAAATCTTTAAAAAAAAAAAAAAAGAGTGACAAGGACAAGGATCGACAAGGCACTTGGAGGCTCAGAAGCCAGAGGAGGATGGACTCCAGGTAACTACTCTGCAGAATCTAACCCTGTCCCCAGCCCATGGGATTGAGCCTGCCACGGACTCACTTCCAAGCCACAACGGGCCAATCAGATTCCTTCCCCGTGATCTTCGGCATAGAATCTGGAAAAAGCAATGCCCCTTTGCCCTGGGAAGTCTTTTAGTGTCTAAACCAAAGGCCCTAGAAACAGGCTCTGGGGCTGAGACTTAGATGCAGGCCGCTCGGTAGGAACTGTCCTAGGGATCAACAGTTGTGACGGAAATTGTAACAGAGGAGAGAGGCAGAGCTGGGCAGAGGGGACAGGACTGCGCGCATCTGCCTGGGGCCTCGGCTGCTCCGAGAGGGACAGCTGGAGCTGCGGTGGTGCCAGGGAGGGGACAGTTCTGTTCCCCGAGTCCACCAGTCACTGGGTGCTGCTGCTCCTAAGGAAGAGGGTAGGGTGTTGGCTGAAGTTGCTTTCTCCAGTTGGGGGAAAGTTCTAGAGTGGACCCAGCTATGACCTCTTAGCTGCCAGCTCCCAGCAGCTGGGAGAATGAAGGCCTTAGTCCTGAAGAGGATTGCCTGCCACTGTCGGAGGAGGCTCACTCACTCCTCTGACACACGGCGTGCATGCGTGCGTGTGTGTGTGTGTGTGTGTGTGTGTGTGTGTGTGTGTGTGAGAGAGAGAGAGAGACAGAGAGAGAGAGAGAGAGAGAGAGAGAAACAGAGGACGCCAAGGACAGCCTTTAAGTTCCTAGAGTCCTTAAACTATTTCTAGATTCTTAAACATTTCGGTGTTCTAAGCCAACGAATCATGTCCATTACTGAAGTTCATCTGAACTGCACCTCAGTCATAGTTCACAGGCCTTGACCAAACTTAGGCCTCAAATATAAATGCCCCAGGCTGACCACAAATCACAAGAGCTGGTCAGGAGTAAGTCACCACCTACCCACGCTGTGAAGCTCTTTCCAGCCACTTGCCACTAGCCCTGCAATGTCGCCTGCCCCCCATCTACCCCACTGGGCCCTGGTCCTCCCCAGTAGTTTGCAGCCCCCTCTCTGAGCTCTTAGTCAGAACTTTGGGGAGGTAATGTCTGCTGGTATCAACCGTCCAGGGCGGGACCTTGCCTCCCACAGAGCGGAGTCCACACACTCAGACTGCAATGAGGAGAACCTTCCTCCCCTCCTCTCTGATCCCCAACCCATTTAGCTGACTTCTTCCATACAGGCTGTCCCCTGGGGTGGCAAAGAAGACCCTTGGAGGTCCAGACTGCCACCTTACCACACAGCAGCGCTAGCTGAGGTGTTCTCCAGGCCTCCCGAGCCCAGAAAAAGTTCCAGGAAGCATCTCAGGGCCTGTCCGAGTGGGTCAAACACCCCCCCCCCCCAATCACTTTGGCCAAGAATCAGAATGCTCCGATTGGCCAGGCCTGGCTCATGTGTCCACTCTGGACCTTGATAACGGACTCTCTCATCCTAACTATATGGACACAGCAGAGAGGAGCAGTTTCCACAGGGGACGATGGGGTGAGTGACGTGAAAGGGAGACCCAATACAGAAAGGCACCAGTGACCACATGCGTCCTGCTGGGCCACCTCAGCACGGCCCCATCACCCTACCTGTGTTTGAAGCTGGCCCCCATCACTTTCCAGACCTTTTCAGATGGTAATCTCGCTGAGCATCAGTTTCCTCATCTGTAGAGTGGATATAAAACTAGTATCAGCTTGGGCCTCCCCGGTGACACAACGGATTAAGTCTCAGTACTATGAAGCTATCGGCAGCCACTGCAGCACGAGTTCAATCCCCAGCCAGGGAGCTTCCCACATGGCGCAGCAGACCTCTCCTGCCTCGCCCGCTGCTCCCCTCAGCAGTGTACTTCAGTGGATCTGCCTGTTCTGCTCCCCACTCTGTCTCTGGTGAATCCTCTCACCACCCCACACCTCTGGCCTACACCCCAGTTCTTGTATGCATAAATGAATAAAAAAATAAATACATTTTTAAAAAATATACTAGTATCAGCTCACAGATTACAAATACAATAGGGTAGCTGATAAGCAAAACAGGTATTGTTACTGTGAAAAATCCCCACGCCCATAAAAACCCTAACTCCTGGTTTCTGGACAGGATTCTCTTGTCTTTCCCTGTCTTTCTTCCTCATCTTTATTTTGGTGGCTTTGTCCCTTTTTCCTTGCATAGATTAAACACACACCCAGCGTCCAGCCCAAATAATGGCACTCACATAAGCAAGAGAAGGAGGTGAAGATGTGTGGAATTCATTTATATTTTACCGTGAGCAACCAGAGACCAGCCGAGTGGAAAATATGCAAAATGGCTTGAAGGAGGGAAAAGGATATTAAAATTGTAATTTTTCCAATCATATCAAGACATCTCTTTCAGGCCTCATGACAGGACACATAACACATCTGTCAAAAATCCTGCTCCATCTCCAGCTAAAACCAAATAGAGTTTCTATTCAGTGACAGAGTGGCCTGAGGTTGCTGTCTGCTCTTTTCCAATTTTTTTTCCCTTTTGGCTCCAAGGCGTTTTGTTTTTGCTACCCTGTTTTTGTGGGATTTGCTCTTGCTCCTGTTTCCCCCTTTTGTTGGATGGTATCTTAGGCTGCATGTACCAGGTAAGTCCCAGGTAATGCTCCCCGGGGCCCCACCAGGACCCAGGAGCAGTGCAAGTCTGTGCATCAGGTCCTGGGGGACCCACCTGATTGCTGCTCCCCCAGCTGACCTGTCTCTGCTCCCTTTTCAAGTGGCTGAGGCTGGAGGCCAAGATCTGGTAGGCCAGGAAGACCAGGACTCGGTGCCTAAGCCACGGGTGGTTGAGTTGCCATTGGCCCCTGGTCAGATGAAATCTCGGGCCAGTGGGTGAGAAAACAGTGCAGTTTCGGGGATCTATCCCCACACTTCCTTCCACCTCACCTGCCAAGCCTAACATGGATCTCCAAGCTAGAATTACTTTCAGTCGTGAGTTGGGCCATGGAATTTCCACTGATCTCAGTGGGGCCCCGCTAGTGGGTTCTTGGTTGCTTTTATGGAAGGATGCCCACCCATACACCTCCAGGTGGGGCTTGCTTCCTGCCTTCCAGGGACATGCCAGGGCAGCCGCCCCCGAGAGGAGGGAAGCATCATTAACACCCTGGAATCTCACCTCCTCGAGTGCATAGGCCACTCAATAGGCGACAATCTGAAATGGAGTCAGAGGGATTGGGGTCAGCTACACTCAAGGGAGAGACAGCTGAGGAACTCGTTGTGGCATTTGTCAAGCCAGGGGCAGGAGATGCAGCTGAAAGGGCGACACAGGCCAGGTCTGGAAGGATGTGGACAGGACCCTGATCACACGTGGGGGCCACGGGGGTTGGGGGGGTAGTTAGGGGCAGTCAGTGAGGATGCGAGATCACCCAGGCTGGGGCGGTGGACAATGCATGGAAGGGGGCAAGAGCGGAAACTTGTAGACCCTTCAGAAGAACCCCATGGGAATCCGGGTAAGAGAGAAAGGTGGCCTGAGCCAAGTCACTGGGCAGCAAATGGAGACCAGTCAACAGCTCCAAAAGCAGCTCACGAAATAGGATTCAAGGGCCTCCCTGGTGGCGCAAGGAGTTAGTCTCAGCACTATGAAGCTATCCACAGCCACTGGAGCTTCCCACAGGGTGCAGCAGACCTCTCCTGTCTCGCCCCCTGCTCCCCTCAGCAGTGTCAATCTGCCTGCTCTGCTCCCCACTCTGTCTCTGGTGAATCCTCTCACCACCCCACACCTCTGACCTGCACCCAAGCTTGTATGCATAAATAAAGAAATCTTTTTAAAAAAATAAATAAAGGAAAACTGGTGGAGAGTAATGTCCTCATCCTGAGTCAATAAAAGCTCACCACCCACACTAGCCCACCAATGGAAAGATTCTGTGCAGACCCTGGCTGCCTGCCGGGAGTAGGATGGCCCAGCACCCCAGTTTCCCTGGGACTTTCAGTGCTAAGACAGACACAGTCCCAGGCCAACCAGGACAGATGGGCCACCCTACCCGTGCCCCTCACTTTGCACTCTGTCACCATTTGGAATGTCCTTCTCAAAGGTGATTTTAGAAAGCATGGCGACTGATCTGGAGTCCACTTTGCTGGGAGGGAAAAAAGATGAATTTGTTCAACTGCATCCATCCATCTTTTCCAGCAGAAAGAAAATCAACACAGAAAGCCATCCCGGTGAGTGCAGACTCTGAAGTCAGAGCAATGGGCTTAAATAAAGCGGGCACGTCCATAATCCATGCCTCACATAGGGAGAGAAGACCTATGGAAGGTGCTAGAAACACTATGAGCTCTGGCTTGCAGTAGATATTCAAAACCAGGAGTTGTTGTTATTATTAGAACCTTCCAGCCAACCCCACCCAAACCCATCCTCTTGATCCCCCCCGGCTATTTAGAGCTGTTAATCTCCCTGGGCATATCCCTTGGACACAGTGCTTTAAAGGGCTTCTGTTTTCCGCCCTCCTCCTGGATGCCTTCACTGATAGAGTCAGTGAGGAACCGGCCAGGTTCCTCTTTGCAAATTTGTAACTGAGAAGATTGGACCGCCTTTGACTCACAAAGTGACTAAGTCAATTGAATATGAAAGAAAAGGTTAACACCACTTCTTTCCTTAAGAAGGAGTGGGTTATCTCCAAGGGGAAAGGAGTTTTCTAAGCTCTGAAGATGTTTGTTAACTGAGATAATGTATATAAGAAGCTCAACACCGTGTTCAAAACAAAGCTGCCACCTTATTAGCTGTCCCCAGAACAAATGCAGGAGCCTCCCAGCCTTCTACTTCTGCCTTAGGCCTACCATGCCATCCTCCACCGGGCAAACAGTGGGGTCCTTTGAAAGTTAAGTCAACTCAGGGCCTCCCTGGTGGCACAAGGGAATAAGTCTCAGGACTATGAAGCTATCAGCAGCCACTGCAGCACAAATTAGATTCCCCAGCCAAGAAGCTTCCCACATGGCACAGCAGACCTCTCCTTGCCCGCTGCTCCCCTCAGCAGTGCATTTCAATGGATCCGCCTGTTCTGCTCCCCACTCTCTGGTGAATCCTCTCACAACCCCCTCCCCACCCCCACCCCCGCCCACACACACACACATACCTCTGGCCTACACCCCAGCTCTTGTATGCATAAATGAATAAATCTTTTTAAATAAATAAATTAAATTAAATTAAGCCAACCCAACACCAGAAGCTGCACTGGTGCCCAAGAGGATAAAGAATAAACTGTGCATATTGATACCAAGTAATACTACATGGCAATTTAAAAAAGAAGTTACTGATACAAATTATAGCACAGAGGAATCTCAAACGCATCCACTGCGTGAAGGAAGCCTTACACAAGACAACTTCCTGGATGGTCCTGTTTCTCTACAGTTCTAGAATAGGCAAAAGGAGCATATGCTGGGAACCTCAGAACAGAGGTGACCTGGAGATGAGGCGAAAGGGGGAGAGTGTGATGTTACTATCATCTGTCTTGATAAGGGTTTGGATTACACAGGTATGTCAAAAATTTGAAAATTCAAAGAATGAGTAAGATTTGTGCATTTCACTGTGTGTAAATTTTCTCTTAAAAAAAAAAAGGCATAAACAAAGACTGAGCTTCCCTTAGTGATATGCAGGCATGGGGGGTGAGCCATCTGATATCGGCAACTCTCTTTGAATTCCAACAGGACAACAAGATGCACCGATAGGAGAATGAAGGGGAAAATCAGGGAGTAGCTATGCCAAACAGAAGCAAAATGTTAAATGCTGAATCCTCTAGATGGAATTGGTGTTCTACATATGTACAATTTCTCGACTTTTCTACACGTTTGAAATTTTTGATATTAAAATTGCAGGGGGGGCCTCCCCGGTGGCACAGCGGTTGGGCACTGCGCTGTGGAGTTGTTGGCCGCGGGCGATGCCGGTTCGACGCCCAGCCCAGCCAGGGAGAATCCCACATGGTGCGACAGACCTCTCCTGCCTGGCCTGCTGCTCTCCTCAGCGGTGTATCTCTGGTCTGCCTGTTCTGCTCCCCGCTCTGTCTCTGGTGAAGCCTCTCGATGCCCCACGCCTATGACCTGTACCCCAGCTTGTATACACAAATAAATAAAAATTCTTTAAAAAAAAAAAAAAGGAGATATACTCGCACAACCAAAAGTCTTCCAGGATCTAGGTTCCTCCCCATTCCCAACCGTTTTTTTGTTAAAGATTTATTTTCCATTTATTTATGCATACAAGAATTGGGGTGTAGGCCAGAGGTATGGGGCATGAGTAGATTCACCAGAGACAGAGTGGGGAGCAGAACAAGCAGATCTCCTGAAATACACTGCTGAGGGGAGCAGCGGGCAAGGCAGGAGAGGTCTGCCGCACCCTGTGGGAAGCTCCCTGGCCAGGGATCAAACTCCTGCTGCAGTGGCTGCGGATAGCTACACAGTGCTGAGACTAACTCCTGAGCCACCAGGGAGGTCCCCCCATTCCCAACTCTTTAGCCTCATCTCCTGTCACGGGGGTAATCAGGGTGTCCTTTTCAAGGGTGATTGAACCTTCTCAACCACTTTACTTCCAACGACAGATGCTCTTGCTCTTCCTCAAACATACTGACCATGTTCTGGCCTCTGAGTCTTTGCACTTTCTGTTCCCTCTACCTGGAACACTGTTCCTCCACATTTCACAAATCTGACATATTAGTGTTTGTGAGGAAGTACGGTTACCGCCGCTTTTCAATGGGGCAACTGAGGTTCAGCGTGTTCTAGGAACTTGACCAAAGTACAATAAGGGGCCGAGGTCCCCAGGCACCTAGTTGGCCCTTAGCGCCTGGTGCGATGCCCGACTCCAGAGGTGCCTGTGCCCCAATGTCATCTCCCGACTGCTCTGTATGAAGAAGTACTTGCTTCACCACTACTCTCTATCCCCTTACCTGCTTGGGGTGCCTAGCTGGCTTAATCACCCACTGATAGATGATTCACGTGTTTCTGGTCTCTCGCCCCTCGCAGTGATGCAGGTACTTTGTGTTCTGCCAGCACCTTGTTGACGTGGGAAGAGATGGGGCTCAATACGTGCTTGACAAAGGCGTGAATGAATGGGGTGTCGCTGCCAGCGGCCAGAGCTCACCCCACCGGGCACCGGTAAGTGCTGGGCATGGCGCTTGGCGACTTCCTTCCACGGACTCCTAATGCTTACAAGCCTATCGCCATTTTCACAATTGGGAAAAGCTGTAGCGTGGAGAAATCAAGCGCTTTATCCAAGACAAGTGTTGGGGCTGAGAGAGGTCAACCCAGCCTTTCAATTCCCAAATCCAACGTCTTTCCCCTTTTAACAGGGCAGGAAACGTCGAGGTGAGGGAGACAAACGGGGGCATCCACCGCGCTGGCCCCCCGGCAGATGGCAAGACCAGGCGCCCCTAGATGTGGGGACTCCAGACTGAAAATCAACACTCTCCAGTGACCTTTGTCCCCAATCAGCACGAGGCCATTGCTCCACCCAGCACTGCTGGGTTTGCAACTAATCAGCGCTTGCACATCCTGACCCAGGCTAATAAATTGCCTTTCAATTGCAAAGATGACCTTAAGACCTTTATCAAACGCCTTTCCTGGGCATTTCCCCTGCACATGCGCTGCAACAACTGGCTTGGAGTTAGCACGGAGCACATTACGCCTTGCACCCAGGCAAGACAGAGTCACCATCACACGGTCTTCACACGAGAGCCCACATGTGTCAGTTTTCTCCACAATTAACTAGCCCACAGCCAACGATCAGGCTTAACAGATGAGAAAAATAAGGCAACATTTTTCGCAATTATTCAGAGATGAAGAGTTGGCGAGGGGGGCGTTGGTACAGGAGGGCATTGTAGCTTGTTGCTACACAGATACTGAGCCCCTCCGAAGTTGGGCATCGCACCAGGCGCTAAGGGCCAACTAGGTGCCTGGGGACCTCGGCCCCTTATTGTGCTTTGACCAAGTTCCTAGAACACGCTGAACCTCAGTTGCCCCATCTGAAAAGCGTCGGTAACTGTACTTCCTCAAAAACACTAATATTGTCTAGAACACAGGAGACCACGTGTGCCTAGAAGGGTTTTTGGCACAGTGCGGTGAGGATGCAGGGGCCCACGTCAAAGACCCACACTCATGCCTCACCTCCCTCCCCTGTTTCTCCCTCTTCTGGGAGGCCCTGAGACATTTTTGGCTAATTCTGACTTCCAGGCAGACTGGGTTACATGCATACTCTGCGTGGGCAAGTGACCACCAGCTATTTGATTCCCTGTCTCGGATCCCCACATAGGAGATCTTTTTCTCCCCACATAGCAGATGGGAAAACTAAAATTCAGAGACAAGTGGTTTGTTTGGTCATGATAATACAGTTTTTAGGTTTTAAAAGCCTTCTGGTTCTTATCTTGTTTGTCTCATGATAGAGATGGATTCCAACTGAGGAAATCCAGGAAGCCTGCTTGGAGAAGACGGTCATTTCAGAGAATGTATCTTTTCAGCAGAAACTTACTTTCTTTAATACCAAACACCAAATCCCACTCACTAGGACTCTTTCTTTCCGGCTCTCGCTTTGGCCAAAGTGGGCGTCTGCAAAGATCCCCCTCTCCTGAAACATGCAAAATAGTCCCAAGCACAAGGTCCTTCACCCCCACCAGCCCTCCGGTGCCCTGATGTTCCCACCGCTAAAGAGATTTGAGAAAGGGGCCTCCCTGGTGGTGTAATGGGTTAAGTCTCAGGACTGTGAACTATCTGCAGCCACTGCAGCATGAGTTCGATCCCCGGCCAGGGAGCTTCCCACATGGCGCAGCAGACCTCTCCTGCCTCGCCCACTTGCTGCTCCCCTCAGCAGTGTATTTCAGTAGAGCCACCTGTTCTGCTCCCCACTCTGTCTCTGGTGAATCCTCTCACCACCCCACCCCTCTGGCCTGCACCCCAGTTTTTGTATGCATAAATAAATAAATCCTACCAAAAAAAGGAGATTTGAGAAGGAAAGACCCTGCCCCAAGCCTCCAAGGGTCTGAGAGCTCTCTCCAGGGTCTACTTGGTCAGACATACTTTTTGTCAATGAATGACAGGGTTAAAAAGGAGAGGGGGAATGAGACTAAGACACCCCCTCAGGATGGTGACCCCAGCTACCATGTGTGTTCTGCCTGTTTACAATTACCTGTTTGTTTGGAAAGGATTTCTTCTCTTCCTTCCACCTCTCCGTGCTGTGTAAACGGGGAAAAGGATGGAGCTGGGCGTGTAAGATTTTTTTTCCCCTTGGCTGTGTTTATCCACCCAAGAAAGTATTTTAAGTACTTTGTTTCCATTATGCTATTCTGAGCCCATTACTTGGTGGGGTGATTAAAGATTGCTTTTGGCAAGAGAAGAGAAGAAGAAGTGTTTGTTACTTCCACGACTGCTAGCCTTTCCCAGGCAGTCTTCAAAGGGAGTAACGTAAACACGTGGCATACAAAATACATATTGGCTTCATAATGGGAGGCTGGAGAACGTCTGGCCCTTCACTTTAGCCTGGAATCCAAGTCGCAGGGCCAGGAGGCAGGAAGAGCTCTTTGCAGGGCATCTTGGAAGCTTCTCTGGGTTCTTCTATCCTCTTCCTGCCCCTGGCATCTTTTTGGGAACCCCCCAACTTCCACCTGTACCAGGATACAGCATGGATAAGAGAGATGAGCTGTCTACTTTCATGGGGCTTAAAGTCTTTCAGTGCGGTTCACCAACACTAATCAAAGAATCCCACAAATATGTTTCCAAGGTGGTAAATTTCAGAAAGGGCAAATACAGGGCATGTCATAGACAAGGGAGCAGGAATGTGAGTTTCTCTTAGGGTCAGAGAGGGTTTCCTTAGAAGTGTAAATCTGAAAGATAAGCAGGGGCTGGGATGGACCAGGACAGAGGAGAGGAGAGTACTTGTTTCTCAAAGAAAAGGAAGAAAGTGGGATGGCTGGGACCCAGAGAACAGGGGCGAGAATAGCTAGAGATGTAAACAGGAGGTCAGAGAGCTGGGGGTTACCCCCAGCAAGATCCACATGGCAGGTGCCACGTACACATGAAAACAGCCAGTTCCTATTTCCTTATCTCAACAGCTGGCTGGACCTTGGTGAGCTAACCCACTGCTGTAAGCCTCCACGTCCTCATCTGCCCAATGGGTGGCATTAGTCCCATCTCAGGAACCCATGGCACATGTTGGAACACAATGTCAGCTTCTTTCTTCCCAATTGTCTGTGATGACTTTTCTTGCTGCACTTAGCATCTTGGGAGACTTACAGGAAAGCCAAAAATCCCCATCACTGTCTCAGCTCTCTTACTCATTTGAACGAATGCCCAAGATCTGTCAATTCCTCATCCCCCCTGGCCAGGGGACTGCTTGAGAGGTTCTTGTAATCCCTCTGCCTCCATCCCTGAAGCCAGATGGAGTCCTTTGAAGTCAGCCGCTGAGCCCTTGCTGGGATCTTGGGGACATCAGCATCTCCCTGGACTATCTCCCAGACTATTGTGAAAAGCAGGTGAGATAAAGGCTGGGTGAGGTCTTTAGAGGGTCTGTAAAAAAAACCAGACTCTTCTTCCCCACCCCCACCTGCCCCCCAGGCTGGGGAGACTGCAAGGGTCTAGTGCATTACCACTTGCACAAATGTGTTTACCCTGAACATGCTGCTTTCAGTCAAGAGCGTCTCAGATTCAAAATGGAACCTGCAAGTTTGGGCATGTCCAGAGCACTTAAAAAAAAAAACAAAAAAAAACCTGGGAATCCCTCTCTTCTGGAGCCAAGTGGGCAGCTTCAGAAACCACCAGGGCTCAGGCAGGGGAGCAGGCCCTGGCCCCCGGCATCAGGGGCCACGCCTTGTCCTTCCGACGGCCCCTTAATTCCATTGTGTCCAAGGTCCAAGATCCTAGGTCTACAGATCCAATCAATGGGGTGTCTGGTGGCCAAGTGGAAAGGCACAGCTCCGGGTTCTGGGCACACACGGGGGGCTTTACTCTCCGATGGGGTCTTCATGGCTGTTTAGCTCTCCTCCTTCCAGCCCAAAATTTCATTCCCTGGGACCCCTCTGGGAATTCCCAGGCCCCGTGGGAACTCCCCTGGGTGGGAAAGATCCTGACTTTGGAAGCTGAATTTGGATTTCCGGAGCCCCTTAAACTTTTAATATGTTTTAATAAATATTTGCTATATTTAATATATTTTAACAGCAGTTAATTACCATCTTCTTTCATTCTAGGTCTTGTCCAACCCCGAACTCCTCTGCTAACCTCACTGCAGTTCTAGAAGGTCTAATGGCAGTCATCATCGTCACAATTGGTCCTATTTATTACGCACTTGTTAAATGCTAGACATTGAGCTAATCAATCTGTATTTCCACATAGGATGGCTTTAAGAACCCTGTGAAGTGGCTATTAGTGTCATCATCCCCATTTCACAGATGAAGAAACTAAGGTTCAAAGAAGGAAAATCTTCCCCCAAAGTCACAGCTAGCGAATAGCAGCACCAAATCTGCAACTCCTCTGCCTGACCCCAGTCTCGGCCACCCACATGCTACCCGCTCTTCCGTGTCCACATTTAGATTCAGGTCTTTGGTCAGAAAGACGGCAGCAAAATTCCTCTCTGCCCAACCCTGAGGCCCAACCCAGCCTGGTATGTTCTTCCCATCTCGCCACCCCCCACCCTGCCTCAGATTCCCCACCCACGGGGAATTGGAGTAGATGGGTTCCTTGCTCAAATTCTGACACCTGCAATGCAAGACAGGAGCAATAGGCCCTTGTCCCCAACCCCCTACCCCCCATCCCCCCAACCCCCAACCCCCGCCCACCCTGTATCCTCCCTGGGAGGCTTCTCTCTTCATGTGGAACACCACGAGGGCTTTGCCAAGTTCACCCTGTCTCACTTGCTGACTTTGAAGGGGAAAATGTTTGAAGCTGGGCTCCTTTTGGACCCCCAAAAACTCACCCCCTCAGGCACCTCTCCTTCTGGGAGCCTACCTGGGCCTTTGCTTGCATGGAATGTTCCTTCATTTGGCTAGCAGGAGAGGCTAGGGAGGTCCTGAGTTGACCGAGTCGTGACCTCCAGGAATTTAGCCCCATCTTGACTGTGAACTTTGAGAAGGGGTTAAACTCATCTTTAGAGGCAGAGGGAACTGGGTTCAACTAGTTCTGCCATGAACTAGCTAGGGACCTTTTCCTTGTCCTTATGGAAGGCCCTTAGGAATTCGGCATTTATGCTGGTACTGCTAGGTATCAGGAACTGTGCTTCAAACCTCAGTGCTGAACAGAGAAACAAGTCTCTGCCATCATGGAATGTTCTTTTTGGTTGGAAGAGTAGGGAGAGGAGAGGTTGATAATGAACAGAGGTATGTGAGATTTTCAGAGATAAATAAAACAAAGTAAAAGGATAAGAAGTGATGGGGAAACACCTTTTGATATCACCATATCAGCAAAGGTCTTTCTAAGGAGGGGACACTTGAGGGCGGACTTGATCATGGGGACCCCTATTTGAAGAATTAGAGAAAGAACATGCAAGCAGAAGAAACAACAAAGGAACTCGCTGTGCTCCAAGGGCAAAAGGGTGATCAGACGGGAATGACCAGAGGCACAGGAATGCAAGGTGAGGTCAGAGGATGCAGGAGCAGATCACAGGGTTTGGATTTTACTTTAGATGCTGCTCAATCCATGACCTCTCTCTGGGACTCTGTTTCACCATTTTTTAAGCGGATCCATTAATCCCTGGCTGGATCACTGAACACTTGGGAAGTAATGGATATGATTAGCATTTACTAAGCAATGACAGTTGCTAATCATTGCAAACATCCCGTTTAAACCTCAAATGAGGGCCCCCCTGGTGGTGCAAGGGGTTAAGTCTTAGCACTATGAAACTATTGGCAGCCACTGCGAGAACTGTTCAATCTCTATCTGGGGAACCGACCCAGATGGCGCAGCAGACCTCTCCTGTCTCACCCGCTGCTCCCCTCAGCAGTCTATTTCAATAGATCTGCCTATTCTGCTCCCCACTCTGTCTCTGGTGAATCTTCTCACTGCCCCCCACACCTCTGGTCTACACCCCAGCTCTTGTATGCATAAATAAATAAATCTTTAAAAAATAAATAAACCTCAAATGACCATAGGGGCAAATGACATTATATGGATGAGAAGCTTGAGGCCCAAAGAGTCAAATATCTGGAGTTCCCACATCTAATCAGTCCCCGAATATCTCTCAATGCTCTGCCTCCCTCTGGCCCATTTTCTAATATGTTGTCACCATTTCTTTCTTGAATTCCAAAGCTGTCCTTTAGTCTTGCCCCATCCCAAAAGCAAGACTTTCTTAAGTCAGAAAGCATAACCTCAGGTGTGAGTCAGGTCATTCTACTCAGAACAATAAGAGCGCCCTACTGTCATCATCCCCCTCAGCACAGCGTGTTTTTGTTCTTGTCTATCTCCTTCAGGTGGCAGGGGTTATGCACAAGGCTTGGCACACCTTGGTTCTTATTTATCAAATGTCAACTATCATGTTTGTCAAATGCCACACAGCCACCAGGACATGGAGGAAAGCCAGGATCAGAAGCTCCTACTGGCTGACTCCAGTGATTGTGTTCACTTTACTGTTCCACATGTTTGTGAGTGGAGGCCCAAGAGTCCATCTGAACTAGTAGGCCCCAAAGAGGCTAGACCCAGAGTGCAGGAGCCTGGAAAGTGGCAAATTGTCTCCATATTCCCCTCCCAAGCCCATGGCAGACATTACTAATGGATTCCTGCACTCCTGATCCCAGTCTCAGCAAAGGGCCCCAGCCAGTCTCTACCAGTCCACCCTAACCTGCACCTCATAAACACTTGTGATCTGTTGTCCAACAGCCACCTTTGGCAGGCAAAGTAAACGAAGCCCAGAGAGAGCTCTGACTGTCTCCTTATCACTTGCAGGTTCATGTGAAAGGGACAGGATTTCTCCTCTCCCTGTTCAGTGCTGTCCCCTGCCCTTCCTGGCCTCTGGAGACCAGCTCCTCATGCTGTGTGGTCACCCTGCCTTCAGGATGTATAGGGAAAGAAAATATATGATTTATTTCCAGTTTGACTCCTGAAAGGCTCTAAGGAAAAAAAAAACAAAAAAAAAAAACTCGGGCAGCCCGGGAGCTGTTTCTCCTTGCTTTCCAAGGTGCCTAGCAGCACTCTGGGCCTCTGTCTCTTTTGTGTGAATCTAGCCAGTCCCCTGTTTCCATGCATTTCTCACCATCTCCGAAATCCAGTGCATGGGTGCTTGGGCTGCAAACCCTCCAGGAAGGAGCAGAAATTCCAGGCCAGAAATAGGAGAATTCTCAAGAGGCAACCTGAAGCACTATACTCCACTTTCTCCCTTTTTTCTTCTCCAAAAATGAATATTTTCTTTTGGAATAATTTTAGATTGGCAGAAAAGTGCAAAGAATGTTCAAGAATTCCCCTGCACCCTTCACCCAGTTTCCCTGGTGTGGTGTGGTCATCTTGCATTACCGCGAGCATTGCTCAAAACTAAGACACCAACAGCGGCACATCACAATGAACCAACCTCCAGAAATTATTGCCATTCCACCCATTTTTCTGTTCCAGGATCATCCCGGATACCGCCACTTGCCCTGAATACTTTCTTTGCATCTCTCCCTTTCTCCTTGCCGCGTGTTCCCCCTCTCACTCAGAAACGGGCTGGTTTTCTTTGTTGTTCTATTCTGTTTTGAATTACCTTTGCCCTCCATTTTACAAATTACACTTTGAGAAAAAGCCTGACCTGATTATTTCTAATATCATACGAGACCCTTCTTCACCACATTCATTTCTCCTCTTTCTGTTTTAAAGTCTAATTCACATCATCAAAATGGCCACTGGCACTTCCTGGAAAACTTGGCTGAGCTTTTTACTGTATTTTCTTTAAAAAAGCAAGAAAGTTCTTTTTTTTCTAGTCCCCCACCCCAAACTTCGTTTGTTCTTTTATGACTAAGGATATTTATCTCCTGCCTGCTTTAGAAGTTTATGGGCTGCTTTTCCTTTGAATTCCAGGCCAAGGTCAGTAGCCTTAGGGTTGTGATGTCACTCTGCGTTGCCTTGGTTACGGGTGTGACATCATCAGGCAAATCCGGGAGCCTGGTCAGAGGGTAGGAGTAAGTCTTAGAAACACACTATCTCTTTCATCCTCAGCTTGTAAGGAAATGACAGCTACTTTTTGGAAAACGTTTTCAGAAATTGTGAGATGCTAAAGGGGAGAGTTAATAAGATTTACTATCCCCCCTGTAATTACTACAGATCCCCAAAAGTTAGGTCACAATCAAAGGCTTCAGACTTCAGAAGGGGAAAAAGCTAAAGGAACAGCTAGAAACCAGAACCCTAAATTTGTCAAAAGACCATCAGTGAGTCTCAAGAAGACACACACACACACACACACACACACACACACACAAATAGACCCTATCAACCAAATTGCCTCTAGATGGAACGGATTTCATGAGGTGTCTCCTGCTCTTTAATCTAATCTAATCTGTCTCTCCCTGGGCATAAAAGCAAAAGTAAAGAGAGGAATTACAAACAAGGAATGCCTGGTTTAAAAGGCTTTTTAATAAAAGGAGAAGAGAAAAAAGAACAAAAGCACAGTGAACACTTAGCAGACAGTTTCATGCCATTAAAACAGCATCTTGAAAAATGTTAATCTTTTTTTTCTTAGGGTCAGGGGAAAGGAAAAAAATGTGTTTTTATTGTGAACATGTGTCAAGAGGACTCTGTCACATAAACTCAGTGCCCACAATGAGTATATTTGTGTAGTAATTAATGTGAGATCAGAGGAGTAAGTTTTGCCAAAAGGCCATTGTCAGCATGGAATATATTACGCGGGTCAAGCACCCCGCTTTCCAAATGCGGTGCGAGCCGCGCTCGTTGTAATTAAGCCTTCTGTCATCTCTGCGAGGAGCGGCAGTGACTCCCAGACGGGATTATACCTAAAACACAGTTTCCAAATGTTTCTTCTTGGCAAATCTTTTAAGGAAACTCTCAGCAGAAGGAATGTCAAGACATCTGTAATTAGATCTTGGAGGGAAGGGTGGAAGAATGCTGGGGCCAGTTTTTATTTTGTCTCTGGAGGAGACCCCATGTAATTCTCTGTCCTGGAGGTCAAAGGCCTTATCCGCGGGGAGCCGTGGCGTCATGGTTTTAGGGTTCGTTTTCTGCCGGGGTCTCCAGGAACGCGCTGACCCTACCGAGTGTCCCTCCACAGGTTTCCCAGCGCAGCCGAGGAGACCATCCAGGAGTCCGCCGCCAAGAGCCAGGCGGGTGCTGAGACCTGGGCGCGTGTGAGCCGTGCAGAGGACTGCTACTTTGTCGTAGGCCTGGAGGTCTTATTAAGAAAGCAGAGCAGGGCCTCCCCGGTGGCGCAGTGGTTGGGCGCTGCGCTGTGGAGCTGTAGGCGGTGGCGACGCGTGTTCGACGCCCGGCCGGGGAGAATCCCACATGGTGCGGCAGACCTCTTCTGCCTCGCCCACTGCTCACCTCAGCAGTGTATTTCTGATCTGCCTGTTCTGCTCCCCACTCTGTCTCTGGTGAACCCTCTCGCCGC